>VZTR01012663.1:622564-650823 GCA_013400775.1 Chaetops frenatus
ATCTGGGTTGCGCGGACGCGGGCTCCACCTAGCAGCCGGCCGGCACCGCACCGCACCGCACCGCACCGCAGCCCGCACCGTCTGCGAGCCCGGCTCCCCGGCCGCCACCACCTGGCCCGCAGCTCCCTCCCGAACGGATCCCGCACCGCCCGATTGGACATTCTGCCCGTGGCTCCCCTGCCAGGCAGCCAATCGCAGCCTCCACACAAGGCACGGACCCACTCCGCACTGGATCTCCTACGACCCGATTGGCCGCTCGGAATTTTGTCCCCATCGCAGCATCCAATTGCAGCCTGCCTTTGCGGCACAGATCCACCACCTGTGTGGTTCCCTCACCCCCACCTGGCTGCTCTGCCCGCTGCTGCCCTCCCAAAAAGCCAATTCCAGCCTGTATTTCCAGCACAGACCCATTCCCCAGTAGATTCCCAACTCACAGTTGGCCTCTCAGCCTGCTGTCCACAACCAGGCAGCCCCGGCAGATCCCATCTCCTGGTCAAGGATGCTCTCCCTACTGCCCAGCAGAGGCATGGGGTTCAGGGCAGCCTGGCATCGGCTGAAACCAGCAAGACACACTTCATCCTTGCCCTGGCACCCCCAGGAGGTGGGAAATGTGAATCCCCTGGTCTCCTGCGAGTCAGGAACCTCCAGGAAAGAGGACAAGACGCCTGCCTTTGCATCAACGTTTGTAACCTTAAATGCTTACACGGGACCACCAAGAAACAATGGTGCTTGGCTGGAACATGCTATTTCTCACAAACCAAATTGTTTGTTTCCTTTTGGTTTTTGAGGGAAAGACCTAAACAAATCAAACAAAAAGGAAGAAGACTGTAGTTTTCTAATTGCCTGAGTGCTGGCACATGCAACATGCCACACTTAATCCCAGTGACCAGACCTACTTGGAGAGTTGCTGCTGCACTCCCAGCTTCAACTGCAGCCAAGAGAGCTGGAAGGGCCCAGATGAGGCTTCCTGGTCCAGCCCAATGGAAGGTCCAGTCAGTTTATTATCCTGCTCAGCTTTTTCCTTAACAAGCTCTTAAGTATCCTTGATGATGGAGACCTTGCAAGGCCATCCTTTTAAATGGGATAAGGGAATTAAGTAATCTCGTTTGTTAACTCGGACCATGAGTCAGGAAGATGCTCAGACATGTTCCTAGCTGAATTGCTAGTTAGACAGGTGCAGAAATGTGTATTTAATGTTAAGAACTGCTATTCTGGATGCATTGATGTGCAGTGGAAAATTAGTACCAATAAACATAAGTGCTGTTTTCCCAATAATAAAATCAGGGCCCATTCACTGACACTGCAAAAATAAAGGAAGAATATCGACTGTGGTCAGGGAAGGGAAATCTACAATTTTTAACAGATTTGTCTCAACTATTTCCATTTCCAGTAGATCTCTGCAAAGTCATCTTAGAGAACACCTGTCCTTTCCTACATGGTTGCAGAACAGTCCCAGATGTCCAAGTGAATGGTGCATAGTCTTCTACAATCATTTGCTTTAAGAAAAAGTAGACTTCAAAGCAATTAAAAAGCCATTCTGCTTTGGACCTTGCATTTGGCTCACCAAAATTATTATCTCCAGTGGGAAAAGCCCTTGGGGAATCTACTGCTCCATCTTTGGGAAAGTCATTTTTGTAATCCCTTTCTGAAAGTCCTTTTTGTGAGACCTCTTTTTTCCAGGGTCTGCATGGAGGGGAAAAACAACAACAACAACAAACGACTAAAAATTAAACCCAGAAAACCAAACAATCCCACCCCCCCAAAAAAAAACTAAACCATACTAGCAAAACCACCAAATCTTTAACACTACTTCTGCTGGGATGCTCAGATATCTGAGATATGAGTTTCTTCAAGATACAATTACCTCTCTGATGATATTCACCATTCACGCTCTGAGAATGAAACAAAGCCCTACAAGTTGAAATTAGATTTCCTCTATATCTTTAAGCTCTGTTTTAATGCAGAGGTGAGAATAAAATCAATGTTTAGAAATCAGTGAGTAAAAAAAAAAAGACAGAAAACACTAAGCTAAAAGTGTGGTGGTGTGTTTTTGGTTTTTTTTTTTTTTCCCTCTCTCAGAGCATTGCATACAATGAAGANCTCTGATGATATTCACCATTCACCATACACGCTCTGGGAATGAAACAAAGCCCTACAAGTTGAAATTAGATTTCCTCTATATCTTTAAGCTCTGTTTTAATGCAGAGGTGAGAATAAAATCAATGTTTAGAAATCAGTGAGTAAAAAAAAAAAGACAGAAAACACTAAGCTAAAAGTGTGGTGGTGTGTTTTTGGTTGTTTTTTTTTTTCCCTCTCTCAGAGCATTGCATACAATGAAGATGGAAAAAGCCTGATAAATTGTGGGGGGAGCCAAGCAAAAGTTTCAGAATGCCACCAGCCTGTTGCGCTGTTGGTACTTTTTAAAATCATGTCTCAGGCTTAATGCTGTGAGTCAGCCCAGAAAAACTTAGACACTGAATAGTTGCAGCAGGTTGTGCAGTTGTCTCCAGAGGCAACAGCAAGATTATTCCCCAAAGGATATTTTCCCAGTACTTTGTCCAGCAAAATTTGAAATGTGTCCAGGGATAAGGTTTCCACCAATTCCCTTGAGTGATTACTCCCCAGTCTCATATATCTCAGCGTTTGGAAGATTTTCCTGCTGTTCAGCCTACATTTTTGCATTTCTTAATTTCATACTATTACTTGTGGTTATGGCCCAAGTTAATCAAAGTGCTTCAGTGCATGCCTAAATTTAGGTAGGTGCTCAGGCTCTGCTGAAATCACGTACATTGGTGTTTTCCAGGGCTGATGGATCTGCACATGTGTTTTAGCACTGTGCTGAATTGGGTCCATGCATCTTGCAAAATAATTATCCTTCTCTTACATATTTTTAAGCCATTATCCTTCCCTTTCTTAATTATTGATTAGATAAGCTATATATTTAAGCTACTTAATCTCTCCTTGTGTATCAGTCTTTCCAAGAGTCTGATCATTTTTCTTTTTTGGACCTGAATTCCCTGAAACTCTCCCGTGTTTTGTGAGGACGGGTAATGAGGTATTGCAATTTAATGACATATCCCAGGTGTGATTACATAAAGAGTAGTTATTCTATGCAGTTGGAGGATATAACTTACCTTTGCCAGCAACCCCAAAGTGCATTGATTTGTTGTGCTGCTCTATCATTTTGTGAGACTCTATAATCTACTCCTATTCTTTTCCATATCCATCACCCAGGCATTCAGGTATTTTTTACTTGCACAGGCAGACAGCCTTTAGGCTTTGAAATTCAGTGTGGTGTTTTACACTGGGAAACCTGTAACAGAACCAAATTGCAACCTTAGAGAGTTTTCCAGAAGACTTTCTTAAAAAAAAAATAAAAAAAAAATCTCAGTTTCAGGTTGTATAATTGTTGTATTATTTGAATCCCTTCATCCAGGATTTTGGGTTCCCAGTCAATTTACTTCAGGAGGGTTTGTCACATGAACCACCCTGTCACCGTGGTGTCTGCATTACTTGTTGCTCATTATTCCATTATCCCCCAGACAGATGTGGATCTTTAATAATAATTTCATTATTTTACAATGGCTTAAAAGTAGGTTTGGTGAATTGCAATTGACTGTGATTCTGATTATTTTCTCCTTTTTTTTTCTTCATTTTCTGAAGATGTGTCCTATTTTCTTTCTCTCTTTCTCTCGTATTTCCATTAACTTCCATAAACAGCTGTCACTGAGCCATTACATTCTGTAATGAATTACCTTATTCTCAAAGATGCATGTCATCTGGACCAATTCATGAATACATATTTCTGTTTTCAGGACTCTTACCAGTTGTCTTACACAAAACATACAATGTTTTCTTTACTTCATGATCAAGTATTATGTTTGGTTTTCACCTTTTTTTCCCCATTCTGAAGTATTGTCATGACAAAACTACATAAATTTTTAAAAACAGATGCTGTGGAGTGATACAAATAAATATCACAGACTTCCTGCTATAGATCCAGCAAAACTCAGCTTATCTCTGATAAACCTTCTATCATAAATTCCCAACAATTCCAGCTCACCAACTTCTTTAACAACTAATGATAGATAGATAAATGGATAGATGGATAAATAGATAGATAGACAGACTCCACATTCTAGAGTTTCTTCTGGATCATCATGTGGTCTGTGGTCCTGGTTTAGGAAAGTACTGTGAGATCCCTCCCTGCCGAGGAAGCACCTCATGTTTTTGCATGCTGAATTTTCCCACACTCATTTTTAGGCACGAACCTCAGTGGTATTACTTGCACTGGGCTCAAGGAAAACTCCAAACTAAGGAGTAGTTCAAGAACAGAAATCAACAACAAGGCTCACACTTCATCTGACTTTTGTAGTCTCTTCCTCCTAATATGCATCTTCATTTTTCTAGGTGCAAGAACAACCTCAAAAATTAACAAAATATCTTCTCCCATATTACATGGAAAATGCAACTAATAATAATTTAATTTTGAAAGCATGGGCTGTCAAAAAAATGCTTTCCACTTAAGGCATAGTTTAAGCCCTAGCACTCTGGCCCCCCATAGCACGTTTGCAGTGCCTTGGCACCAACAAAATAGCCCAAAGGAGAGAAAGTGCTGTGGGACGTCTCGTCTCTAA
This sequence comes from Chaetops frenatus, assembly GCA_013400775.1. Lineage (NCBI taxonomy): Eukaryota > Metazoa > Chordata > Aves > Passeriformes > Picathartidae > Chaetops > Chaetops frenatus. The sequence continues at coordinate 627,202 of VZTR01012663.1, forward strand.
CTTTTAGCTAACATATTTCCTTTCAGCCTGTTCAAATCCAACACCTGCTGCAGCAGAAGGTGGGTTCTCATTGTCTCAGTAACAGTGTGCTGGTTTCAGCTGGGGTAGAGTTAATTTTGTGCACAGAGGCTTTTATTGGGCTGTGTTTTGGCTTTGTGCTGAACACAGCGATGATAATTTAAAGATGTTTTTGTTATTGCTGAGCAGGGCTTGCACAGAGCCAAGGCCTCTTCTGTTGTTGGTACAACCAGGGAGGCTGGGAGGAGACACAGCCAGGCCAGGTGACCCAAACTGACCAAAGGGATATTCCAGACCCCGTGGCATCATGTTCGGTGTACAAAGTGGGGAGAAGGAGGAGGATTTGGAGTGATGGTACTTTTCTTCCCAAGTTAGGTGTGCTGGGGCCCTGCTCACTTGGAGATGGCTGAACACATTCCTGCCCATGGGAAGCACTGAATGAATTCCTTGTTTTGCTTGGCTTGAGTGCACCGCTTTTGCTTTTCCTATTTAAACTGTCTTTATCTCAATCCATGGGTTTTCTAGCTTTTGCTGTTCCAATTCCCTCACCAATCTTACTGGTGGGGGAGTGAGTGAGCTGTTGCATGGGGCTTTGTTGATGGCTGAGGTAAGCCATGACAAACAGAAATATGCTGGATTTTCTTTTGGTATTCCTACTCTTTTGGTGGGCGTCAGTGCTGTTTCAGTTCTTCCTGAAGCGGAGGCAGTAGGGACATGGAAAGATTTCCTGACATAGATGCTCAAGATAGGGTGTTGCCCTGAAAAGTGTAGTATTTAGTGCAACTGGGAAGGCTGTGCAGACCCACTGTGGAAGACTGGTGGTGACTGGTTCACTGATGGCTTACGTATGGATTGCAAAATGGCCAGGCATAAAAGCTATCTGAACTGTTGACTTGCATCTGTCTGTAGTCGAGGTAATAAGGCAATTAGACAAAAAAATCATTAATAATTTAGCTTAATTGAAACCTGACAATACAGACTTCCTCTACAATTCCAAGTTATTTTAACTGTTTGGAAAGCATGACCTGTCCCTGTTGTTCTACTAAAAATGTAATGTGGGAGAAAATAAAAACTGTCACTAGAATTTCACTTTAAAGAACTTGTGTTGCTTTCTTTTTTTTCCTCATTAATTTGAACCCGTGAATTCTCAGAGCTAGCTCTGATTCTATTTTCAAATAAAGGCTCCTTTTGTGCGTGGATAAATTAGGAATTAGGCTGTAAGATGTCACTGGCTGTTGTAGAGTGGGGGTGGGACTTCGATGTAGAAGTCATGTTAAAAGCAGATGGGTGTGCTGAGCATGCTTCAGCCAGGCTAAATGAGAAGAGCAATTAAATGCTCTTCCACACAGTTATTGCTGAAACAACAGGAAGCAGAAATAGACAAGTAAATAAGCTGTGCCATCAGAGAGGCTTCCCTGTAACTGGCAGCAAATTTGGAAGCAAAGGGGTTTGTTGGTTGCAGCTGCTGGGAGAAGTCAGAAAAGTTCAGGCAAACCAGGAAAAAACCAATAAACAGCAAAAGCAATGGTTTGCTTGAGAAGGAGAAGAAGCACTATGATTTTTAGGACCGAAAAGGTGGACTCTAATTTCTGGGCTGCTTGTTGATTTACTCTTGTAGTATTCAGGAAAATCAGGTGTTCTTTGAAAGAAACAACCCCACAAGACACAGGCACTTGGTGCCCACACTCCTTAGGAAACCAGTGGGCTGACCTTAATCTATAGGGCACACAGGTTGCATGCTGCAGTTTAGCAGAACTCCACCAGCCAGGATCATGGAACCTTTAGGCACTACAGGAAACCAACACCTCCCACAAGGGAGAGTGGCAAATCCAGCACTAGCATCCCTCAGAGCATTACCACGAAGGATGAATTAAAGTGATGTCTGGCAGGTAAGGTTCCAGTGCACATTCCTTGCCGGCCTTGAGAGAAGTCTGAGCTACTGGGAGAAATGTTGTATTGGCCCTGGGGGCTGCTGGGCACGGTGCTTTTGCAGTACTCTTAACCATCCCTCCTGTAATGCTCATATCACATGGAAACACTTATCTCACCTATCTCCTGGCAAGCAGGATTAGAGAGAAAAAAACCAAGGGAAAATACCACTTTTGCTGCAACACCATGGGAGGATTTAAAGTCATTTGGGAAACAAAAGTAGGAAATTATCACAGCTAAGAAACTGGTGTTTTAAAGGTACTTTCTGAGGACTTTGACCGCCATGGTATAAATTTAGTATTCATGGTATTAATGGAAAAATTCTAAACTGAATAGGAAATTAGCTTTCTTACTTGAGGTTATGCTGCAGTGGTGAAGTGATCCTAATTATTTTTAAGACTAAATGATATTGCTAGGGGTAAATCAGGTTCCAAAAAGAAATAAATCAATAGTATAAAGACAGATTTTGAAGATTTCAAATGATAAAAGCAGGTAGAGTTGTTTGTATCAAATACAACAGAAAATCCCTTCAGTAAAACATGCATAAGGTTAAGTCTTCAGTAGATACCTCATGCATACAATTTAATGAATAAAAAACATAAATCAAATAAGACTAGGTCAAAACATAGACAAAGGGATTATACTGAAAATCAGAGCCTTAAGAAATGGGTGGTTGTGCAGAGACATGCAATTGATCTTTTTGGTCTTCTACATGACCTTTTTGCCTCCTGGACTCCTTTTCAGAAATCACTAGAATGATTTTTTATTAAGTTCAGTTTTCTTTTAAAGCATAGCAGCAGTCACTGAAATAATGGCTTTTTTTACCCCCTACTGTACAGTTGATTGGCACATCCTTGTTTCACACATTCATTTTATAAATCTTTTAATGCTTCCTTTGATTGAGTCACAGAAAAATGATCCAAGACAAATGGGCAATCTAATCTTCAGATAGTTAGCACAGCGCCTGGCAGCTGAAGAGAAAGCAAACAAAACACCAAAACGTACCAGCAGAGGCACCCAACAACCCAGAACTGAACAACTGAAATGCAAAAAGGGCCAGTGGACTCCCACCTGAGGACTGTGTGAAATGCTGAGTAGTCCATTACCAAGGTAGTGATACCATAACAGTGCAAAAAATGGTTACAGTGCCAGGTAGTCTTGAATGTTCCTGAGTATGGCTACAGATGTACCCAATTAGTTTTGTGCTCATTAGGGCTGTAGAAGAAAGGGACTTGCTGAGACAAATTCTGAAAGGGAAAAAGGAGCAAGCAAGATGTACCTAATGTCTTTCCTGAAGGATAAGAGGATGGACTAGAAAATGTTATCAACCAGCACACAAGAAAAGAGGGTCAGGGACCTCACCTATTCAGCCAAATGGAAATCTGACAGCAATCAATATCTGGAGCAGGTTTCAAAAGAGGTTTTCAGGTGCATAATCTCAGCAGAGGCCAGTGGGAATTGTGCTCCTGAATCCCTTATATGCTAATCCCTACTTTTGCATGGCTATAAAGAAAAATAACTAACGTGTGGCAAGGACTGTAGGTAGCCTGATATTAGCACGTGTAAAATGTGCAGTGGTGGCATCTCTTTAGGCTTGAACTCATCACTTGGTAGCTTTGGCTGAGCAGGAGTTTATTATTCATAACTCTAAAACCCACCCCATCTCATTTCATCGTCTAAACTGTACAATCAATAGTTCAAGTATGAATTTTAAGAAGATTTCCAAATTAAGCCAGGCACACTAATGTATAGGACATCCCACACCAATTAGTGTACACAACAGCTTCTCAGTGAGCCAAGATGAGAGCAGCACAGTCATTTGGAAAATATGAATATCATTATGCTGAAGAGTTGCTTAGAGCAGTACGTGGGGAATAAGGTTCAAGCATTGGAATTGCTTCTCAGGTGTGACCCTCAACATATTTTGGAGATTTGTATCCAATGCCAGGCCCTGTAAATTGACTGGCAAATGGATGTGTCCTGAATCACCAGTCTCTTTCATGGAACATAGTTAAATCCCTAAATACCATTAACATTAATAGAATTTAAATCTGATTTTCCAAACAAACTGCCATGGGAATCTTGCCTTTTCACATGTTTAGTGCTCCTCAGTGCTCCAAACTGAGGAGAATTGCAGTCTATGAAGACTATGGTGCCCAATTTGACAGCCTTTTAGGTTGCACCTTTTAAAAATCTCTAGCTGTATTGTTAAGATCATAAACTGAACTGCTAATAGTCTCCAATTGCTGACTGCAATTCTTGTGCTCTGTACTTTCTTCCCTCTATCTTCATTTTATCATCGCCTTTACAAAGAGCCCATTCCTTTGCAACCATAATTAAGCTCTCAGTTTCTCTTCCCAGCCCTTCTCTGACAGCGATTTTCATGTCTATTTTTTGTAGCTGCTGAAGCTGTCAATCCACAGTGCTTCCCCGGAGCCCATGTTCAGGTTCACAGAAGCAGGAAGAGGGCACAGAAGAAACTCCCAGAAGTCGGTCATCATTTTAAAGATAAGGTCTGATCAGGGAGACACGGCTGCTTGGTTGGGGAAGATGTAAAAGCAGCAGATGGTCCATGTTTGGGATATGAAGAGCTTACACACACACCCTGCCACCACACACGTGCTCCAGCTGTCCCCCTAAGCACGAATTGCAACAGCAGCACGAGCACTCGTGGGAACTTTCCCCTAAGTACTCTTTCACCTGTTTTAATTTCAGGAAACTTCCTCTATTACATGTCGAGGGGTTTTTTTATTTTCCTATTTAGTAATGCTTTCTGGATTTCTGCTGCACAAACTGATGCCGTTTCTCCCTTGAGGCTATTTAGATGTTGAGCACCCATAAAAACAGCCCAGGTGAGGCTGCAGCCCACCACCCCATGGGTTTCTTCTGTGTCTGGCTCCATCCAGCACTGTGACTGACTCCCAAAAAACTACCATCTCCTCTCAAGCCTGACCATAGCAAGAGTCCTAAACCACTTGGTCATTTATCATGGGGGTGCTGCCCCACAGTTTTGTCATTCTCATCTGAGCTTTTTGTCGTATTTTGTTTGCAGGTGAAAGAGCCAGAGTAGCACATGGTGTTCAAAATGGGGATAAACTTTGGGGTTGTACCGGGGTTTAATGGTATTTTCTGTTCTCTATCTGTTCTGTAAAATCTCCTCTGGTTTTACTGAGCATTTCCTAGGATTAAACTGGTGTTTCCATAGTCTTGCTCTTGACAGTTACAGCCAGCTTGGAGCTCATATTGTTCACTTGAGTCTTGGATCCCTTTTTCCAAGGTCCATCACCTTAAATCTATTTCCAATGGGTTTCACCTGCCATTTTATTGCCTAGCCTCTCCACCTTCAAAAATAATTTGGTAAATCTTTGGTCAGCCCTTGTTTTCACTAGCTTGACCAACTTTTTTGTTTTATTGGGACCTTTTCATTTTAACAATAGGTCCTTTTTTTAGACTGTTTATAAGCACGGGGAACAGTACACTGTTTTTTATGACCTCCATCCACATCAAGAACAGCCATTAATTCCTACAACTTGCTTTCTATCTTCAGCTACTAACATATCCAGACATCTCTCCTTACTGGAGCAAGTTTTTGCAGCTAAATTGATCCATCATTCCCATTTGTTTTAAAGAATCACAACAGGTGTTTTCCCCTCTATGCTGGCCCCAATAGGACAACATGTAAGGCACCAAATGGCAGAAATGCCAAAACCAACAGTGTGATATGAATTTTGTATTCAAAATAAACCCGACACATTGTCACATAAATGATTGCCCTGCTATCGAGAAATATTCCCCTATTCTCTAAGAACAATTAACTACACAAAGTTTACAGTACTGGAAGGCATTCACTTAGAGACAATGTAGAACAATTTGCAGATGAGGTTGATTGCACTGGCAGGGTTTAACTGAAAAATAAAACAGAGATACACATTGATTGAAGCTATCTAAATAAAACATGAATGGCTTCTAATGAAAACAGCAGGCAAAACAGCACTTCCAGGCCTCAGCAACAACATTTCTCTCAGTATGGGTTGTGAGGTAGCCAGAACAAATAAGGTTCCTTTAATCATTTGCTAATTTACCACCTTAAGACACATATTTTCAAGTTTATGGATTTATGAAGATACCTTTGGTATTATTCATCCCCCTTGCCTCTAAACATTTTGAGTAATGATTTTACAGATTTTAAAAATACTGATGCTATAATCAATGGGGTGCTGTAGTTATGTCAGAAGAGCTGCTACCTCTCTCTATCACAAGCAATGCCCCTCACCATGCAACACCAAAAATCACCCTTTGCTCTCTCTGCCACTCTCCTTAGGAAGTGGCTCATCAGCTGGGGTAAACAGGTCCATGCTTCCTTCAATCTTCCCTGGTGTTTCCACTGACTTTTGTGGAAGTGCTCTGATTGTCTACCTACCAGTGCCTGGTGATGGATGGAAAATTAATCTGAGACATGCCTGTGGTCCTTCTCAAGTACGAATGGAATATTTTTATTCATTTGATGTAGTGAGTTTCTATTTTACAGCCAGGCATTTCATTTCTTCTGTATTATTCCACTTTCTTTGACACTGGCATGCCGTTCCTCACCAGCTACCAACATATTTAATTATGTTTCTGCTTACTTATGTTTTTGTATCATTAATGAGGATGTTGACTAAGCCAAGAGCTGCCAGTAATCTCTGTGTTATGCTACCTGACAGTGCCTCTCTGTTTTATGTGCAGTCATTTAGTACTACCTTGAGCCATGGATATCTTGCCAGCTCTCAATACGCTTGGGAGCAAAGCTGGTGAATAATTTATTAACTTATTTCTGTCTTATGTTCCTTGATGAAATACGAATCAACAGGCTGATTGTTACTCTTTCTTACTTGAAAAAATTTAAGAAACACTTAATGCAAATATGTTTTTGTGTGTGGGTTGTTGGCAAAGTTCATTAATAAGATCTAGACTAGTACCTTCTCTGATGTGATTCTGTTTATATATATATATATATAATGTTCATGGAGATTTATTCTTTATGAAATGTGCCAGAGATGCCACAGTTCTTTTACATTTATGTTTTCAGATATAACTCTGTTGGTAGTGGCTCTTTCTTTTTTTTTTTTTTTTAAGGATTTATTTCTCTGTGAAACAGTCCCATCTCTTATAGTTTTGTTTTCCTTCTGCAAATGAGTCCCATATTCACCTAATATAGTGATCAGTCCTTGGTTGCTTTTCAGTTTTCAGTAGTAGTTGCTATAGTAGAAAATCAGGCTGAATTTTTTCTTGAAACACCTCTCATCGAGAAACTGATTTTTATTATGTTTTTTAAAAGAAAATATGTATTCAGTCACTAATTGTTTTGTCCTTGTTAGAAAGCTGATTTTAGTTGATCAGACAAAATGTATTTTTCAATGATTCTTCAGAAAAAATTACATCAGCTGTTTTTTCCCCTCTTATATTACTTGGGTGGGAAGGTAGGAGGCAAATCACCATAATACCCTGAGATCATCCAGAACCAGTGATTTGCATATGTATGCATATTACTCTAGTATTAATACATGCATTTCTTAGTTCCCAGGACTCTTCCTTAAAATGTTTTTTCTCCTTCCTGTTCCTTTTAGTAAATTCAAGCCCTGCCATAAAAAGCAAAAATTTGCTGAAAGCTCTGTAATATAAACTGATAGAATGCACACAGGGAAAAATACATCTCCGTTTGAACTGTATTGCACTCGGCCCATTTGGACCTGCCCTGCACTTTCAGGTTGATATAATATTTTTATTTTATCACCTCAGAGTCACAAGCTCCTAGGCAGTGGGTCTGTCATGGCATAGAAAGAGCTGCCTCTCACAGGTGGGTGGAACAATTCCTGTGCAGCAGCCAGCAGCCACAGCCCAATCTTCTGCTGAGAAAAGGACATTTCATCTCAAGTGCCTCAGAGCAGCAATGTCAGTGAAAAAGGTTGCTATACAGGGACAGATGCTTCACTACTAGATGGTTCAAACAGGATGAGAAATAGCGGGGGGGGGGGGGGGGGGGGAACAAAAAAAAAAAAAAAAAAAAAAAAACACCCAACAAAAACCAAACCCCTCTGAAATAATGTTCTACAGAATATTCTCTCTACTTTTGGAGAGGAAAAGCTATTTCAGGGATGAANGCCCAGAGTCGAAGCACGATGTTGCACTACTTGAGTGCATGTTCTGTTTTCTGAAGGCACTAAAGAAGCCGAAGCACAATAGGCAGTGATTTTTACGTTATTCACAACAAAAAGTATTTGTAGAAGAATGCAAACAGGCAGTGGCAGCCTGCTGAAGGGTAAATGTTTGCAGGAACGCTGGGTGGGAGGCTGTTTGGGGTTTGCATGGCACAGTTCCTGTAGCAGAGCAGGTACAGCGGAGGCTTCTCTGAGAAGCTGCCAGAAGGTTCCTCTTTCTCTCACAGGAGGGAGTGGTGGGGGGAAGGTGTTTTAAGAGCCACAGAATCATTGAATAATAGGATAACCTAAGTTGGAAAGGACCTATGAGGATCAGCAAGGTCCAGCTCCTGGCCCTGCACAGCACACCCCAAGGGTCACAACATGTTCCTGAGAATGTTGTCCAAATATTTCTTAAACTCTATAGGGCTTGGGGTTCTTACCAGTTCCCTGGGGTGCCTATTCCAGGGTCCAATCACGCTCTGGTTGAAGAAATTTTTCCTGATATCCAACCTAAACCTGCCCTGATATGCCATTCCCTTGGGTCTTGTTACCAGAGAATAGATCAGTGCCCACCCCTCTACTTCCCCTGTGAGGAATTTGTTTTACTTCTCATCATCCTCTTCTGATTGTGGTTGGTGAATGCCAAATTCTTGCTATTTGATCGTGTACTTGAAGAAACTGGAAGGCAGCTGTGCTTTGAGAAACATGGGATGTTGGAACAGAAAATCCAGAAGATCCCAGTTTTTCATGACTAAGGAAAAAATTTCCAAGACAGTCCTATTTTCCATTGATAACTTACTTGATTAAACATAGAGTTCAAACCTGACACTTAGAAAAACCAGCTAAAGCAGCTGTACTGGTAACTAAAACATGAAAATTAAATACCTACCTCTATAGGGGTTCCTACTCCAGTCAAGTCCCTCACATAGGAGCCTTTGGAAAGGCTAGTGGAAAGGGGCACGTGCTAATGTGCACAAGCTTGTTTTCATCCTCACTGCCATACCCACTGGTAACAACCTGTCAGAGCAGCAATCTTGCTATTGCTCCAATATGTTAAATTATTTATTAAAATTTCAAGTATGTTTAAAATACATGTATTATAAGCTATGCATATATTTAAAATATAATGACGTTAAAAGAAAAAAAAAAAAGTGAGGTGATTTTGTTTCTTTGACAGTCTTTTAACTGCCAAACTCTTCCCATCCACCCTACAACAGCATGGGTTAGTCAATCTTCCCACTTACTGAAAGCAGTGATTTTTTTTTTCTTTGAGCTTTTTACAAGCTAAAGAAAAGCTGCTTTCCCTGGTATGGGGTAGAGGTCCAGGAAAAGAAAGGATCCCTCACATTTGCTTTCAGGCTCTTGGAGATCTTATAAATACTTTGCGACTGCTCTTAGAAAAATATGAATTTAGCAACCACCTTCTTTGGGGATGGATCCTTGGCTTGTGAAAACTGTCAGAGCTGAGTTGAAATCAGTTATGCAGTGTGGCTTTTTGCTTCAGCTCCTTGGTATAAGTCATTAAATCCCAAACTGAGAATGGTTGTGTCAAAACCCTTGAACCACCTGCTCAGCTAGAAAAGCAGCAAAGTGTAAGGATTTAGCTATATTAGATGCACACATGAAGATAATGCTGGGAAATTAAAATCCTGCTTGGGTGAATTTGTGGGTTTTGATTCTGGGAGGAAAAGAGGGCATATAAATGATTTGTGTGTGAGACCCATTGCCTTTCACTTCAACTGGAATCCCCACATCTCATCCTTAGCCAGGAAAATCCTTCCCAGCTGCCATCAACTGCTCTGCATATACAGACCTTATAGTGTAGCTGCAAGTAACAAAATGCATCCTAGCAAGGGGTATATTTTTATTTTTCTGGTTTGCCTTTGGACCATAAAGCCACCAGAAGGCACGGACAGCAGGAACAGGGATTGATGTTCCCTGTCTCTTCCAATCTGAGAACCAGAAGGCATCAAATGAAACTAGGCAAGGCTAGCTTTGAAACAAAGAAAGGAAATCCTTTTTGATGGCACTTGGCATTAGAATGGGGGACTGGTGGCCACAGAACAGTGGAGCTGCTGGTGGCTTTTGCACTTGTGAAAAAGCCATGGGGCACGTTCAAAGATAAGAACTGCTTTAAGAGTTGCCCAGTGCCAAGCCTGCCACAGCAGCTGCAGCAATGCACCCTGCAGTATCTGTGAGAGCCTTCTGGTGGAGCTGCACTTCGTGCCTGCCCTGCTCATAATTCACTGGGGAGGATTCTGGAGTGATGAGCAGATCCACAATCCAGTTTCTTATATTCTGCTTGTTCTATGCTGTAGTTATGCAATATGACTCTTACTCTGTTGCCTACTGGGAAACTTTGTATGGGTGGTGGACAAAACCACTGGTTTCTCTTGAGAACTGAACTACTACTTAACCATCTTCTGCTTGTTCTTTAGCTTGCACTTGAGTTTTGCATCTGCATTCAGTTATCTCTGTTCATGGAATTTACCCAGACTCATGAGTAGCCTTGTGTTAATGGAAGCTTCAGTTTTCTGTGGATAAATTATTTAGGGGGAGGAAAAATGGAAGCCCTTTCAGACTGCTGTAAATTCAGGACCAAGACTTTTTAAAAATAAACACAAAGAAAAATAAGTCAAGAGTTGGCCTAGCAACAAAAAATTAATTCATCAAAATAAGCACACCTAAAGGAACAAAACATTGTGAAAGCATCCATAAGCATACCTGTACTGGCAAACTTGAGACAATACATTTCCATGGGAGGCTAATGTAAAGAAGTATGTTTCCCTTGTGAAAAAATCTGTGATAATATCTGCTTTTTCAATCATTTTTCAATCACTTTTTTTAAATCTATCATTCCCTATCTATATGGTTTATTCAGGTTGAGTTGTATATGTAGTCCTAATTCATGTTCCATTCCCATGGCAGTCAAAAAAAATCACTGTCTGATTACACCCTAAGTTGGGAATTCATGTTTCAACTTGTTTTGTTGTTTGAGGGGTTCCTTTTGTTTTTCTTTTTTTTTTTCCCCTTTGGAGAGATATTCTTTTTGCTACAGGTGTGCAACAGGGGTGATTCATTCTGGATGGGAGAAATCAGCTCTGTCATGATGGCAAGAGGAATAGCTTAGGTTAGTACAGGAATTAGATTTTGGAGGACTTTAATTTTTAGTATATATTTGTATATACTTTTATTGTACCCTATTCTATGTAAATTTATTTTGTACTTATGTAATGTAGCAGGAATTAGATGATTCTAATTTTACTGATGGTTACTGGATCTCCCCAAATATCACAGAGCAGAACCTCCCCTGGTGTGGGAAACCATTGCATAGGTGGTAGCAGAGACTTTGACAGGTTCTGGTTCAGCTTCAAAGATTTGAAGACTCCCTGACTTTTTTATGCAGCACAACTTCTGCTTGTAGGCATTCCAACATTTTGCCTTGGTGCAAATAGATCCTTATCCTCAGGTAATCTGTAAATTTTCCCACTCCTATGAACTTGCCCAAAAGTGACACAGCATACAGAAGGAGCCACAATTTCTCAGTAAGGGAAGTTAATTACCCATGCTACCCGTTCCTGAGCTTTCCAAAAAGAAAGAGATTAAAGTAGGGTTGTTTTCTGTAATGTCAATACCTGCAGTCTATGAATTAGAAGGAGTGCAAGTTATTTGACTTAGCCCACCAATGATACTGATTACCACAGAGAAAATTCATGCTGCGTTTAGTAATTCATAGTCCTGATTGCACAAACCTATTCCTTTGGATTGTGATGAACTAGCCAGGGAAACCAGATGTGGGAGTCATAAAAAGGGCCTGGCAACAAAAAAACTGTGGCCAAGTTGGGGTCAAGTCACATTTAGTTTGTTCTGTTCAAAAGGAAGCAAGCACTTACGTGGTAGGAGTGACATGTAGTAGACTATAAGAATACTAAATAGAAAAATTAATGAGAGATTATCACTATGACCTTGGTTTTGTAAGAATTATAAGGGGGCACGTGTGTTACACCAACTTTTGGCCTCTTTCCTTTTCTGAAGGCAAGCTGAACTCACTTAAATGGGAATTGGGAAAATCCACCTCCGAGTATTTTTCAAAAATCTGGACAGCTATACACACAAGCACAATTTCACAGCACCAGCTCTCCAGCTAAAGCAATGCATTTCATCACACCAAGCTCCCCTCTTGGGCCAACAGCTGGAAAGTGATTGTACCCAGCAGATTAAAATCTCAAGGATACAGGGAAACTAGATTGGAACTAGATGTTCTTCAAGGTCCCTTCCAACCCAAATCATTCTATGATTCTGCATGTTTTGCAACATATCTGAAGCCTGTGGTCTTCCTTGCTCTTGTTCCTTGAAATGAGCATCAAAGGATTTTTGAGACCCTGCCACTGGGATTCAGAGCCCACAGCCTGTCTTAACCCTTTCTTTCAAATGCTATCATAATCTCTGAACATGGCTTTTAAACATCTACACTATCTACTACACAGGAATAGGGGGTTTTGCCTAATTTCCTGGGTTTTATAATACCTCTCTGCTCAACTGGCCAAAAGACACATATTTTATTTAGAGTGAAAATTTTTCTGTCCCTGTTCTTGCCTTCAACTAATACTTAGACTAACATCACTTCACAATGACCATGGTGAGCCTGTATTATGGTCCATGTATTTTTTAAGAGGCTGACAAGGAACATCTGTCCAGGCAGGAAAAAAGCTGTGGAAAAAGTTACGGGGATTAAGTTTTCTGCATTTTACATTATAATGACATTTCCAATCACTTGAGAACTGCATGATTGCCTTTCATGGCTCCTGGGAATCTTGACTCAGTGAGTGAGAAATGTACTTTTAAATAATGGCACTCATTCTAGATTTTCCCCTTAAGAATGCATTGGACCTTAATGAATCAGCTTCTTCATGCAATCCCAATCACTGTGTAAGTCTGCCCTCTGACACTGCCTGCATGCAAATCCTCCATGCATTTTTCTCAGCAAACTCAATTATTTTGGTGAAAAGTCTACAGGTTGCTATCATTGTCATTAGCTCTCCTGGCCTGCAAGTTCACTGTCATTTTGGCTGGGCTTTTATTTGGTTTATTTTTCCTGTTGATCCTGGTTTTTTGGCTTTCTGATGCTGTATCATTCTCAACCAACAGCAACCATATTCCTCCCAAAATTGAGAAAAACAGCTCTTGAAACTAGAGCAAGGAGAGGAAACATTGCACTGGTCATTCAATCAGTCTTTTGTCTTGTACTTTAAAAACATTAATTTACATTAATATATGCAATTCCACAGGCAGCTCTGAGGCTTATCAACCTTATGAATCTTATGATTGACCATGGCTCTTATTAGAGTTTGGACTATGCAGCTGAAACAAAAAGGTGAGCCTGACTTTGTAGGGTATCTGGAACAAAAGGACTCCTTCTTCCGTTCCTTCCTGTCAGGGAGGAACTGCCAGAAATAAGCTGCTTTGAAAATTTGGTTGTCTAGAGGCTGAAACAGGGAGATAGCATTTTTGGAAAATCTAGCTCCAGTTATTACATCATGCTGGTACAAGAGGGGAGCTAAAAGCTAGCAATTAATTAGCATTTAAACCAGCTATAAAATCACAGAAATTCTAGGTATAGTTTTTGAAGTTTAGCAATGAAAAACATCCGATCCCTGCTTTTATTTCCTGTTTTTATACAGAAGACCTAAATTTTCTAGGAGGTTGTTTTCCCAGCGTGCATTCCTGCTCCTGCACCCTCCCCGTCTCCCCAAGCAGCAGGTGCCCCTGCACTGCTAAACCCATCAGACTGCTGAGAACAAGGGTCTGGAACAAAACATGTTCTACTTCAATACTTTTAGAAGCAATTGTACTGAAGAAGCAAATGTATTTATTATGAATTGTTATGTTTTCCTTTATCCATATGTAATGAATTTATTACGGTTGGGCAAGTTAGTATACCCTTGTTTTCCATTTAATTGGATACCTTTTGATGCCCATATTTAACCTTCAAGCTGAAAGGTTTGATATTCCTTTGAGAGTTGTATTTTTCCATATTACACATTTATATCTCTGTCTTTATTGTGAAAGGCTTGCATGTTTCAGGTGGTTGTGAGGCTAAAAACCAACTAATTTATGCATGCAATAAGATAACTTATTATAAAAGCTTGTCAAAAACATAGAACTAGAGTCAATGTATTTTTGAACTTTGAAAGCCACTTTCATGTGGAAAAGAGTTTTTAAATTTTAGCTGAATACAAAGTCATTTAAAAAAAAAGTCTATTTTAAAGATGGGAAATTCTACTAATTATTTTTTCTAAAATATTATGGTTGATATTGACTTTCTAAAGACAAGACTGCAGCATTTTGAAATAAGGCCAGAAATGTTTAGATGAAAAAACTAAGGGGAAGCAGAACTCCTATCAACATGCTGAACTAATTTTTTTTTCAAAAATAATTACAATCAGCTATCAAATCATGATTATATATTATTAAAATGACTACTTTTTCTTGGAGTTAAATATTTTGAAATCTCTTCAATTTCAGAATCACCAGCTTTAAAAGTTGCTGAATGGAGCAATAAATTATTCCATTGTTTCAATGCCTCCATGGAAGTCAGAATAAATGTCCATACTGACAGTTCCAGGAACTGATTCCCACATCCTCAACCAACTTTGCTGTTGCTGCTGAAGTTGTTGGGAGCTGGTTACCAGAGCACCTTGGCAAATGTGCTTCTTGGTGCTCTTGTTAGTGCAAGACTAGTTTGGATATTTCTGACATCATCTTTCAGATCCATGTATTGGTTGATGCATTAAAAAATTGCAGACATTTAAAGAATTTGGGATAAAAATTAGATTCATCGCATCTCTGTGGTGATTCTGTCATGTATCTTTCTATAGCTATGTTTCAATATGAATATTAGATCATTTGGCTTTATTTAGGTTTTATTACACTCTAGATACAAGGGGCATGATATATTAAGATAATGCTCATAAAACTGTGTCAAAGGATTCATGACATCTTGTTGATGCTGTGTTTCTTCTCTTTTCATGAGCAAAACTACAGCATTTCTGTGAGACAATCTACCAGCTGTTTTTCAAATTTTCAGCAAGAGGTTTTCACAGAGCTGAAACTTTTAAGAGTTTAGGAGGTGCCAGGCCTATTCAGCTTCGCTGATATGTCATTAAATGCAAATGTCTACATTAGTACAGCATTAAAGTTCAAAATTCAAACACATAATTCATGAAAACTGAAAGCTGAAGTTCCCACACTGGTGTTAAATCAATCGTACTGCTCAGATTATGTGCATTCAATTGTATATTGAATTACAGAAACCAGGCTGTTGAATTAATATCTGCACACTGGCCAACTTCAGCACAGAGCCTCAGCAGCTGAATGAACCAGCCCCAAAGCTTTGAAGACTGAGCCTGGACCAGGGGGAAGAGAATGGGGAAGAAAGAAGGTTTTGTCCTCCCTTCTGCTTAGACACAAAGCAGTTCAGACAAACAAACAAATAAAAAAGTTAGTTGCAACAAAATGCCTGAGAGATGCGTTTTGAGACAGGATTTTTATTTCCTTGGTCTTGAGCTGGCAAGCTGAGCCTGTCTAAGCGTTTCAATACCTGAGCTGTGCTAGGGCCTGAGGGCACTGGCCATGCTCCTTCAATCTAAAGGACAAACTGACTTCTGCTGCTAATTTAAATCACAACAGAAAGCAGCTAAAGAGTTAGGGTCCCGTCATCACAGGGAGAAATGCTATTTTGAGTACCCCAATTTTATCCCATCCTTCCATGTCTATTTGCTATTGCTGCTTTCTTTGTCCACCAGTCCTGCAGTCTACTCCAAAACTCACACACAATGAGTTCTAGATATAAACAAGAAGAAATACAATAGTTTATTTCATTACCAGAAATTGTCACTTTTGGTGGGAAGACTAATAAAGCCTCAGCCAACTGCCTACCAGAAGACTCAGTCTTTTGCTTAAATACTGTGCAAAAGTCTTACAGGTTTTTGATTTGTACTGAGGATTTATTAGTGGGCTTATTACACACCACACACACTCAGCCTTCCCCACCCACTTACAGCCTCAAAGAGTTGAGTGCCACATCAACAAAGGTGTTCACAAAGTGCTTGCAGGGCTTGAGCTGGAGAAAAAAAACCAGCACCAAACCAAAAACAACAACAAAAAAAAACCCCCAAACCAGACAAACCTGTACTGTAATATTACCCAAGAGATGGTGATGTCAGCCTGTTTAGCTTCTTGCACAATTTTATAGGTGAGCATTTTTGTCCTTGTAAAACTTGAGTGAATTGTTTTCTGGATTGCATATGGCCCATTCATTTTTTTTATAAAGCCAGCATTTAATTTCTGGGTCTGATTTCTGATTATTCAGGTTTTGTTTTAAGCTGCATAAATCCAAGTACCGTTCTGGTTTGACAAATTCCTATTTCATTTCACCTTCATTGGAATGGAGCCTTTCTTGAAAATTATTTTGCATTATGGAACATTAAACAAATGTAAATATGCTAATTGATACACATTTCATATTACCAAAATGAAATCTCAAATTATTATACACTCAAGTAACTCTAAATTTTGTTATGCAAAATATTTCTTATTTTTAGATATAATCCCTCCCCCCAAAGTCAAAATGCCATAGATTCCTGCAGAAAAGACATGTAGTAACTCTATGTTTTTCAACTGACTGACTTACAATTGATTAAGACAGTGAATTGTGTGAATAAGGCTGCTGGTTGACAATTTAAATTTAAATGTAATATATTTGACTTGCAATTTTCTACTGAAGTTTAGAAATTTTCTGTTTGGTTACCCAAGCAAATTTAAGTATGCTACACTACTGCTATCAAAATCATGGCCAATGTTCATATTTCCAGTATCAAATGAGGCTCAGTGTAGGCTGCAGTTTTCTTCTCTTGAATGTTTTTTTTTCCTAAACTTAAAAACAAATTTGTTTTGCTTTTGGCCTATTTAGAGTTTGTTTTTCACTATTTCAAAGCCCCTTGGAAAAGCACATACATTTTGCATGGGTGTAAATATAATTTTGCATTTTCACAAGCCAATATCTAGGTATTTGCCACAGGATTGGGATACTGCTCTCTGTAATCTGCTAAGCTGTGGTGAGGACAGTCCTTGCAGTCCTGGGTGTCCAAGGAAGCTGCAAGGGATGTGACACCCTCAGTGTTGCTTGAGGGTGGTGACCTGAAAAATGGCCACAATCCCATCACAAGATACAGGAATGTTCACTAATATCTTAATACCTAATCACAAGGAGGAGAAAACTATAGAGCAATTATAATGCCCTGTGCAGTTTGGATTGAACTGTGCAGGTTGTCCTATTAGTCTATCCTTGCCCCTTTCTTCTTCAAGCTTTAGGGAAGGATGCAATGGGAAGTCAAAGTGCTTAATTTTATAGAGGGGAGCGCTCCTTCCTACCTCCAGCTCAAGCTACAAAGAGTTTCAAAGAGTCAGCAAAACAGGTTAACCAAACCTTTTAAAAGAAACTACGTGTTTGTTGAGTGACCAGCCTATACACCTTGTTGACATGTGATACCCCAGCAAGAAGAGGCTGAGAGGGTTACAGAGGATGTCAAACAAACAAACAAACAAACAGAAAAAACAACCAACCAAATAAACAAAAAAATAGACAAACCCAGAGCCAAGGATTTAAAAAATACTTGAAAGCTTTCTGCCTGAGGGCATGAATCTGTGCCTAATTAATGAGGAAAATTTTCCTAGGTACGAATTATCCTCTAACACTCATACTCTGCGTTTTCTTCTATTGTCATCATTTGCTTCCTATTCTAGATACCCCATGGGCATGCAGGACAAGCAAACAGCCTAATCTAAAATGGTAGATTACAGCATTATTTCCACTAAAATCCTTTCCTTTGTTAGTTTCCCAAATAATCTGTCTGTTTCTCTGCACCTTGGTGCATGCAAGGTGGCAATTTTCACGCACGTGTTTCTGTGTATTTCTGTCTCGTGCAGGCCCAAACCCCTCACTGTTCTCAGGGTTATATAAAAATAGCAGCCTCACACAGACCTGGGGTGTACATTTCAGGAGGTCACTTTTTGAAGACAGACAATGAATGTTGAATGAGGTATAAACAAACACTTGAGCAAAGCAGCACACTGAGGACTTCACTGAAACACGGACAGTAAAACCCCCTAAGCTCCTCCTGGAGGTATTTATAGACAATTTCGGCAGGAACGCATTTCTGGTTTGCATTCAAGTTCAACAGCAGCATTCCATATATAGGCTATATGCACAAAAGAAAAGCATAGCTGAAGCCTAAAGATAGAAAGCTGTTCTTTCAGAGTTGCAGATTTATCATTAGCTCAGTTACAGGAAACCTTATTTGGGTGACTTGCAGCGGCAGAGAGGTGACAGAGGCAAACTCCTTGATGTTCAGTGTCTTCAGAGCACTCATATAAGTAACACACTTTAATTATCTACTTTCTGCCTTGTTTATTGGATTTTTAAAAACCAGATGCTGTTAAAGATAAAATTACTTCTTTTGTTAGGAAGTATCATAGAAGCAAGTGCTCCACATTAAGACACAAATCACACAGGCTGAACAGGGCATATCCTCCTTTCAGTTCTAGCAACATTAATGTGGCATAAAAGAGTTAATTCAATTAACTTCACCTTTGCAAAGAAAAGAACATTTGTTGGCCCAGACAGCCATAGCACCTCTGTGGACAAATGTCAGTGGTGTCATCAAGGCAGGTTGCAATGATAATTATACCGTGGTGGGCTGACCTTGGGTGGCTACCAGGGGTCCACCAAGCTGCTCTATCACCCAGCTTCCTCAGTTAGACAGAGGGGACAAAATATGACAAAAATCTTGTGGGTTGAGTTAAGGAAAGGGAGAGCACTTGGCAATCACTGTCATGGGCACAACGGATTCTGGCAAAATTCATTTCTCCAGGCTCACTGATGGGCTCTGCTTTGGTCAGCAGAAGGAAACCTTCTTGGAGGTGTCTTGAATTTTCTGACATGGGGACAGTTCCCAGTCCCTTCTCACAGAAACCACCCTTGCAGCTCCCCTATACCAAAATATTGCCGTGTAAACCCAATAAATACATGAATACCCAGCAGGTCCCAGTTGAAAAAAAAAATCTCAAACTTGCATCAGAAATAATAATCAGAATTTCTTATGCTACCTGGCTACATGGCTAGTAGGTTTATTGTGGAGGGGGGGGGTAGGGGGACCCCAGGCATTGAGTTGTGCATTTCCCAGAAGATGGCCTGGACACAGGGCCTGGACAGCAGGAAATTGAGGTGTCTGGTGGGTCTGGTGCTGGAGGTGGTTCTCTGGTGTGTGAAGGACTTGGAGCTAAGTTCTTCATCTTCCACAAGCAGTCCAGTGTGACCTTAGGCAAGCCTTAGCTGTCCATCTGGAATGTAGGATGTGTAACACTTCTCTGCTTGATGCTGGTGCACTGAGAATCGTTGCATTAAAGGTCAGGCACGTGACACTAAGGTAAAAGGAAACCTAAATACAGAAGACTGGAAATCCTGAAGGTAAGAAAGAGTTTGCCTGTACTGTATTTCCTCACTAATGCAAGAGTTGAAGGGATATTTGATCTAAGATCTATTCTAGAAGACAGCACAAAGCAATGAGGATGGTTTGCGTTGCAGAGATGATGCAGCAGATGGTGACATGAGACAAAAATGTGTTATTATCTCAGTGATTTTTCTTCAGATTCAAACTCTTTAAAAAAAGCTTTATCTATGCATATATCAGAGTGTTAGAAAAGAAATACAAAAGAATGGAGAGTATTGCAAAATAAATGCATTTAACCAGATTATACCGAATAGTGAATAGAGCATAGGATAACTGTATGCGTGTTTTATTAAAGTAGACTGCCAGCTGAAAAGTAGCCTTTGATAACAAGGTATTGTCAAAAGGTCAATGAAATGCCTCCCACCCGGGAATCCTGAGTGTGCACACTGAAACCAGCACATCTTCATACACAAATCAGTGCTGAAAAACACAGATTAAAATCTGAGATGTGTGGAAAAGTGTGAGTCAAAGCGCCTAAACTTTATTCTCTGATATTCCCTATAGCACCTGGGTCTGTTTCTCTCCATCATACTCTATAGAGCTGTTAAACAGCTATAGTGCATGTCTCTCACAAGAAAGGCTGAGACTCCAAGTCAAATAGCTATGGATGTTGTGGGGAAAGGCTTTTTTTTTTCATACCAGAACAAATCTTCTTTTAGAGCCCTCTTAATTTAAGCCTTTCTTCCTTTTTTTTTTCTTGAAGGTGAAATCCTGCCTTTCTTTGAGTCAATGGGCATTTTGCCATGAATTTTAGTGACACCAGGATTGTGGCTTCCATGGACCTGCTTTATTATTCTTTGCTGCTCATTCAGATAACACTGAGCACAAACCTTGGTATCATAAGCTTCAGAAATGGAAATCAAAATAAAAAATGCAACAGATGCTGTAACCCTATCATACAGATCAGCCACTGGCCCTCAGATGGGACAGAGTACCTGAGGGGAAAACCAGATGCGAATATCAGCAGCTGCTCCTGAGCTGCCCTTACTTAGGTGGGCTGGAAGAAGGCTGAGCTGCAAACATCCTGACTCTAACCCACAGCTGCCTCCAATCCTGATACTCCCCCTTCTGCTGCAGTCTTGATCTAATTAAACTGTCATCACACCGTTAAAGTAATGCTTCCTGGGCATTTCATGGAGCTTGCATGAAGTGGAAGAGGGGAAAATGAAGGATTCATTGAGTCCGTGACACAAGGAATCAACACAAGGCGTGTTGGTATCTAATCCCCCCATAAAGTTAAAATAGATTTAGAATGAGATAAGGGAGGGAGTTAAAAAAAAAGAATGTTTTTCATGATGAGTTAATTGCCTGACCTGTTTTCATAGGGGGTCACGGTCAAGCTTGAAATCATGGCTTTGAGCGTTTTTGTGCTTAACAAGGAAGAATTGTATCAGGTCACAGAGAGAGGAGCTGCGAGCTTTGGTCCCAGCAGTGCTGCAGGGGCTGTTTACCTTGTGGGGCACTAGAACAGAGAGGTTTTCCCTGAGAGAGATGAGTGCACAGAGGAGCCACGGCAGCGCTCGCTTCCCAGGCTCTCCTCCACCTCTGCCACTACAAAGGATATACACTAAGACAGCTTGCTTCCATCATCCCAGAAGGAATCCATAAGGAAACTGAGGTTTTGCATCTTTTCCTCTTGACTGCATTGCTTTCCCCTCGCTCCCTGTAATTTCCTTATTTTTTTTCTGACCTTGTGCAAAGAATTTGTGTGCAAACACCTCAGAGTCAGTCAAAACCTAAACTACATTATTTGCTTTTTTCCTACCCCAGTGGCGTCTTTTACGTTTTTGGGGTTTTTATTTGTTTGTTTGTTTTGTGTGTGGGTGGGTGATGCTTTTTTGGATGTTGTTTTTTGGTTTGGGGGTTTTTTAAGATTTCAAGGATTCAAGCTGTTTCCAGTGCTTAGTATGTAGGTTCCAAGAGCCAGTTCTCAGCACTCAGTAACTCCACATTTTTATTTTCAATTGTGGCCTCCAGTTCATTTCAGCACACGTATTTGTACTACGTGTTAGTATGGTAGGAAGGACCCAGCAGTCGCATGGCAAAAACCCATAGTTTGAAACTGCATTTTCACAAAGCTCTTTTCAGGATCCTGAGGGTTTTCTAATTGTGCAGGTAGCAAATATCTGCCATTACACTCCATGCAAGAGCTCTTATTTCTGCTAAAGACCCAACATCTCCTGAAGGAAATGGGGAGCCTGATGGTGCTTAATTAGGCCTCTAGCTTGTGTTTTGCATGTAGCAAAACTCCCTGTTGCAAAACTGGCTTTCATCTGCTGCATCTGTACTACCAAACACAACTGGAACCCCAGGGCAGCAAAACCCATGCAGCACAGAAGAAATGGCCAACTCCTGTGAATTATAAGGATAGGGCTCCACTGTGCTCATAACGTGATGTGCCCTGAGTAATACCCTGTGCATATGCCATGGATGAAGAGAAGTTTCTGAAGGGTCATCACACATCTTCAGACCCTGGGCTGAGATAATGGCTGTTGCTCTGATTATCACCATAATACTGGGGGTTTTGTTTTTACATAATAACTGTTGGTTTTCTAGGTGGTAGCTCCACGGAGGTTTCAAAGATGCAAAACACCACAGCTGAAGGAGTCAAGGGTGCTCACACACCTACCTCACCCAATATCACACTTGCGACAACTCAGGCTTGAAACGGCTGCAGGTAAAAGCACCAGGAGATGAGGGAAACGGAAAAGCAGACCCACTCCCAGTCATGGGAACAGAGGTGTTTCCTGCCAGGTGCTGTTGTGAGAGCCCAAGCAATCCCTCACGGATCAAACAGGACACGTCCTTCAGGGAATTCGAAACGCGGTCGCTTTCAGCCTCGGCGCGATGGTGGCGGCCGAGCCGTCACAATAAATACCCATTGTTAGCCACCCCTCAATCATCAGAGCCACCTGAGGTGCCTGTGTGCAGCCTTTTAGGTCTCACTGCTGCCAACTCTTGTTACTTAAAAGAAAGCCACTGAAGGGAATATGACTGCCAGAAGAATAGCACACTCTTACTTCTATTCCAATTACCACAGCACCAAAAAAAAACAAACAACCAAAAACATTGTATTAAGAAAGGGAAGAATTAAAAACCTAATAACATGAAGAACAAGCTGGAACATATCCAAAAAAACATTTCTCTGCCAGAGGATAAGGCTTGGCTAAAATCAGAATACGCTTTGGAAAGATGTCAATCCTGATAACAGTTTTCTCAGAGGCTGGTTAACTCTGCAGTAATTGTTGGAATTGAAATAGCATGGATTTTTTTACTATGCTCCGTTCCTATTGATTTCCAGAGTTGATTCAGCCTGCGTAACTTGTTTTATAAGCATGCCTCTCGTATGAAATGCTCCTGGATTATTGTTGTTGCAGACAAATACAAACAGAGCCTAGCTTCCCTATATGCTCTTCCATTAATTATTCTGGTCCATAGCTTTGCACCTTGTATACGTATTTAGGCTGAAATAAAACAAATTACTAACAAACAGATCCCTCTGAAATTAGTGAGGAGCAAATCAGAGCAGAGCCTGCTCCCTGGAAACTGATCCAAAGATATCTTAACCTAATGGCAAGTTTTAAGATTTTTTTCTATATTTGTTATAGGTGTGATTTTTAATTGCGTCTTTTCTCTGTTTTTGTCACTCAGAGAAAAAGGGTTTATTTCAAAAACTTTTTACAAAATTATTCCTCCCTTGCTGCTTCAAATAAATGAAAGTCTAAACTTTCAGCATGTATGTTCTTTATGGAATTTATTTTTTTAAATTAAAGCCATGAAAATGATGCAGAGGCAAGAAATTTTTGGCTCATTAAATGTCTTTGAATAAGATGTGGTACAATTTTTCAGTTCACTGTGATATACGCATTTTAGGGAGAAGTATGGTCTTTATTTAGCCAAAATCTCAAAAAAAAAAAAAAAAAAAA
>VZTR01012663.1:650829-717974 GCA_013400775.1 Chaetops frenatus
AAAAAAAAAAAAAAAAAAAAAAATCCTGTTGAAGTCACGCATTTACCTAAAAACAAGAGCTCTAATGATTTAGGTATTACTGCAACAAGAGGGGATTTGTGTTGATGTGGCCAGATTGCTCTACAGGAAAATCTGATCCTAACTTTATTGTTCCTATTTAGTAAACACATGAAGTAATATTCTGAATAGGCATCTAATGGCTTTTACAATCTTTTATGAATTATTTAGGAAATAAGCAATACATGGAATCAGGCAGTCGTAACTAAGGTGGTGAAAGGCAGGTATGCATTAATTGTAACCAGAAAACTGATGTATTGTCTTCCAGTAGTGAGATTTTCCCTTCAGTTCCACTTTGGGCTTGTCTATTTTAGCCTGAGCAGTGCCAGCTATTGGTGCCAATCCCATCTCAGGTGAGGAAACCCAGCCTCCAAAGCAGAAAAGCTTTTGGTTTCCAGCCCCACTGGGGCCTTGGTACAGCACATCCCTGGGCCGATTCACAAGACTGAATACACTGGAGTGGAAATGGTCCTTAGCAGCAGGACTAAGAATGTTCTAGCTGCTCATAAAGCCTTGCACACTGCTTGCTATTGAGGGAAAATTGGATGCTGTCCATGGGAATCGCCCCCAAATTTGTCAAAGGGTAATTATTACTAAATCCTATTTATATTAATGATTACATTAATAATTACATATTATTAATTTCTACGCACTAATTGCCTGCTAATTAATCGAAATAATCGGTGTGAATTGTTATCTATTATTTAAATAAATTATTATATCGGATTTAAAGAAGCAAGTATCGAGAAAACCTTTTTAAACCCTGGGCACCAGCAGCTGCTGCTCTGTGTGTCTGGCTTCATCGGCAGGACCCGGCCAGCCAAAGGCCGGGTTCCTCCTGGGCACCGCTTGTGCACGGCTCGGTGGCACTGGGGAGAAGCAGTCGGGGGTGGCAGGCACTGGGGGAGCCTTTCTGCGAGCCTCGGCCGCTGCGGTGTCCACGGTGCTCCCTTTGCTCCCTCTGCTGGGCAACGCCTCTGAAAGGCTGGGAATCATCACTCGGCCCAAACTTGGCCTCGCTGCCAAGGCCAAAAGCACACGTTAAAGCGCCTTCCTCTAAATCCAAGTGGAAGTCTGCCGAAGCATTTCTGGTGAGGAGAGAGAAACTTGCCAGCTGCCAGCAGGCACACGGGCAAAGGAAACTCTTCTCGCCTTCTCAGCTAGCAGGGAAGGGAGAGCCTCCAGAAACAGCTGCTGCTCAGCTTCTGTTTCCACAGCTCTGGGGGTAGTTTAAGTATTTCTGCTATCCTCATTAGCAGGAGTATGCAAAACGCAGACTACTCTTTCTTTGCAGGGGATGTAATAGAATTTAGGCAGAAAAACTACCTGGGAAACTCAGAAAAAAATGATGGACTGAGGTCATGGAGAGGGGTCCCTCTCTTCCCTGTCAAATTCCTCCCCAAGCTGTAGCTGACAACAGGACTCAGAAATCTGCTTTTGTAAAGCACAGTTGGAACCTGCCTGGTACCATTAGGGACAAGGGTGAGATGATAAAGGTGATCTACCTTAAAAGAGAATGCAAGTGGAAGATAGTAGGTAGGGAGCCACTTAAACTTTTTCTGGGTTGTTATGATATAAACAGAATAAAATCTTAGAATAAAAAATATGCTTTAAAATGTCTCATATTCTCGTGCATAATTAATCTTTGCAACATCCCTGCTAGACAGGAAGCTATTTCCAGTCCAGGCCTACAGAAGAGAAAACTGAGGCAGGAATACTAAGAACCTGCTGTAATTTGTGGTTTCAGACATCCTCATCTGCTGCGACCTTTCAATAAAACCAGGTGATGGCTCCTTGTGCCTCTATTTACAAGGGCTACAGTGTTTTCCAAAGTGCTAAGACCACATAGTAGTGAGTGCCCTTTGTCCAGCAGTTTAGGACATGGCATTATTACAAAGAGTCACTGCCCTTTAAAGCAAGGCAGCTAAGAGGTACCACTAAAACCATGCCAACAGTTTTAAGCAGAAGTCAAAGTCTCACAACCTCCCTACCCCATGTCCCTGCTGAAACATTGCAGCCCATCTGTTCCACCAGCACACGTTAATGGGGATGTACTGTGCCTGGGAAAACCAGGACACATTAAGGACAAGTTGACATTTCCAATTCAGAATTTCCTCTCTGATCTTTAAGACGTCTTTGGTGCCCTGGTAATCTTGAAGTTAGACAGGGACTATCACAAATACTTTCCTCATTTTCCAATCCAATTTAACCACAAATATGGCAGTGTTCCATTTTGGGTATGTAGGCTGTGGTGTGTACAAAATTTAAACTGAGTGACTTTTGAGTCAAAAGCTTATCCTCACAAACGGTTTCTGTGGGAAAGCAGACCAGAAGACTCACAGTAATCTGTGTATTCAAGCTTCACTTTCAGAGGAAGGGACACAAAAGCACCATGGGCTCACTGGGGACCACTGGGACTTCCAAAAGACACAGTTCTGGCCCTGCAGCTGTTCCCCTTCACATCCACCCTGCTCTCTTTATAAAGTCAGAGTCAGTGCCAGACCCTATGTTAATAATTATAGACAGAAGAAGCACAGAGACTATTATTGTCTCTGCTACAACCACAGTGGAGATTCAAATGATGCAAACAAAACCACTGCCTCAGGTGAAACGGACACGCTGAGCCGGTGTAGGGACAGGAGGGTGGGTAGAAATAGCAGCAGCGGAAAGAATGCTGCGAGTCTCGACAGCAAAATGAGAGTATCACTGAGGTGGGAGGGGCTGAGGTGCCCGATAGGTGCAAGGGAATGGAAAGAGGGGTGTTCTCCTGGAGTATCCCACCCAGGCACATTCCCCATCTGGCTGTAGGGTGCAGCCACTGCCCCTCCCAGAGCCACCATCATCAAATTTGTCCCTCATCACCTCGTGGCTGTGTCTAGTCTGCCTGGCAGGTTTTGCAGTCTTGCTGCAGGCTCTTCTGCAGAACAAGATCTGCTTCAAAAGCAGGAGCCAGCCCTGAGCTCTCCCAGAAAGGGGGTGGGAGGCAGGTGCCCACTCTCCCTCATGGCTTAAAAATGCTGCTCCTTGAGTCCTCAGAGGCACAGGGAGGCTTCCTCTAAAGGCCTCCCCCTGGAACTGAACACGATACAGAACTGCTCTTCTTCATTGCTCTTCTACCACTTAACTGAACTTCCCTAATCTCACCACACAAGGGGAAAAAAAAGTAATCTCTTTAATCATTGTGATGGTTGTGGCACAGTGTGATTATAAGGCAGGATATGGATGTCACAGATATTGTAGGAGACCTGCATATATCTTGTGAACAAGATTACACCAATAAAATTTATAAGCATGAAAATCCTGTCTCTGAAAGCCTCACTCTCACCTTCCAATAATTCAGTAGAACTCCAGGCTCTGTGTGTGGTAGTGATTATGGAGTAAAGGCTTTGTACCACGGGAGTGGATGAAGACACGAGCTGTACAGACAGGTAAAAGTGCCTGGACAATCTCCTCGAGAGATCCAGTTTGTGATTTACTTGATTTACAAGAAACGGGAGACAGCCCACAGTAGTGATTTACAAGATTTTTTAGAAGATGGATACAGCTACAGTATTCTGGGCTATTGAACACAGCAGCAGTTTTTGCCTCAGACAGAGGATTACAAGCAGGTTTTAATGAGTTGTTTAAACATTTTAGTATTTTATTTTTAAATATGCATATAATTATTCTTTTTATGCACATAATTAAATGAGGAACTAAGAGACAAATACAAAGTGATCTTGAAAATAAAGAAACTATGTGAAAGGGGAAGTAAATTAGAGAAAAAAATTATACAGCAAAAAAATAATGGCTAGAGCAAAGCGATTCCCATACAACAGATAAATTATCTGGTGTATTTCATCTCTTTGTACTTGCAGACTATCTGTGAGTAGATCATGACTTCTTCAGAGCTAATAACGCTTAGAGCTCCAGTAATGAATTACTGATCACTTTCTAAGCTTCATAACTTGACCTCTTTTTTCTTCCTTTTTTTTTTTTTTTTTTTCTTTTTTTCTTTCTCTGTGCATGGAAAGTATTTTCTCTTTCATCTGTAATCCAAGAGAGCCCCAAATCTCATTGCAATATGGTTTCCTGCATCCTGTAAACATCTGCTGTAATGTCTGTGGGCATGAAGTTGCCAAATCCTGTACTGATGCTTCTGCATCTATGAACATTCTGGCTTTGGTACCCAGGAAAACACAAGTTGTAACTGGGATTTTCATACTTCCAGGTTGTTTCTAGTGGCTCCTTCCTGTGCCATGGCCCTGGTGACTGGCAAAGTGTCAGCTCATCCCCAAATCACCTTCATTTAGGTATTACCTCCTTCCACAGACCCAGTAGAAAATTAAAATTCTCCCACATGTTAGATTTGCTTAAGAGTGGTCAAAAAGGTCCAGAAATTTTGGAGAGAAAGAGAACACAGATGAACTGCATGACCTCCCAGCCTTTCTTTCTACAGGAAAGTATAATCATAAAGAAATTATCAAATTATCATTATCATTACCCCCTTGCAAAGGAATACTTAAAAGGAAGCGGCTGCAACACAGGCATTGCATGAAAATGTTCTCCTCTATCTGTCATGATAATCAAATAAAACTTCCCATAACTTCAGTGGAAGTGAGTGGGCAAGGCAGGCTGAATTAGTCCCTTGGTACAGCACAAGATGCAATTACAGTATGCCGTGAAACTGGTAAAGATAAAAACCAAATATTTTCCTCACCCAAATATTAACTTGAGTACAAAAAGCTGTGGTGTATTTCTGTCTCTAGATGTAATAATTTAAGAAACCACTGCAAAACGTTGTCAAAAAGACAATTTTTTCCCCAGCAGATCTGCTGCAATATTGTAGAACTCTTGTTTGGTGCCTTTCTACAAAGCCAAGTGGATTTGTTTGCAGTGATTTATCTCTGTTACCTAAGAAGACAATGCTTTAGCTCCCACTATCTTAACAGTCTTGAGCTGTCTTTTTGCCTAATTGGCCACTGATCTTATAACCATTCTTGCTGCCAGTTGTGCTCTGCTCCATTGATTTCGATACAGCTTTGCTGGGGTACAGAATTATGGGTTAATAGCCCCAGCTGCAGGATTAGAGTTTATAGGGCTTTCATACGGAGGCAGTTGAAAAAGACCAGTTATTTTTCATAGGAATTTTTTTCATCTTAAAAAATGCCAGTGAAAACAGCCTTCTTTGTTACCAATGAAAAATGAAACTGAAAACAAAAAAGACTGACCAAAGCAATAAAAAAGTGCATTTCCCCCATCTTGTTTTTCTGTAAGATCTGCTTCCAAAATACAGGAAAACAAGAATGATGCCTTTCCAGAGAGAGCCCATATCACAGAGAAAGTCTTGTTTTGAGTGAGAAGTTGCCAGTTAGCTTCTCTAAACAAGGCCACAGGACAGCTGTAGGGCACAAAGGATCTGGACCATAGTTACATTCAGCAGTGCAACAAGGAACCCCTTTAGCTCTGCCCTTCCTAAACCACACTGCAATGCTACAACTGTGGAAAGCCCTTGAGGAAAGCAATAGCTCTTAAAATACCTCTCTGATGTCATGTGAGTCTTTTTTTGGCAGCCTCTCATTAAGACCTGCCCAGGCCCTTTTCTTGCTTGGGTTGCAGGTTTGGGAGAGATCATAGTCAATACTTGCTGCAATTTGACTGGAAGGCTATCAGGCTCAAAGTAATTCTTTCAGTGACACCCTCAAACCTTTGAGATCAAAGGTGCTGACTGAAGTTGGTTTTCACATCGAGATTACAACATTATTTGATTTCATAGCAATGTAGTCCCCAGAGAAGACATGAGTTGATTATGCAGTAATTCCAGGAGTGCCTCAAATCTCCCAGGGAGAGATGAATTCCATAAAACCGATTTAAAAGAAAGGACAATTGACCCTAGTGGCATTTTTTTGTTGGTAGTGGTGGTGGGGTTTTTTGTTGTGGTTTTTTNCTGCAAGTCCTATTAAGATGCTGTGCAAATAACTGAGCCTGACAGGCTGTGGCTTCAGCAAGCTCTGTGCTGGGGGTGGGGGGAAGCCTAGGAGCCAGCTGGGGGCACGGCTGTGGATCACAGACCCCACACTCTCATTTGAAAGGTGCACCACTGAAACAGGGGCAGCTTATGAGACCCCAGGGAACCTCCCCCCTTCAGCAATTTGCTGCAAGTCTACGGACAAGCTCATGCCTCTTTATACAGTGTGGGATAGAGGTGCAAGTTTATGAATGGAGACAGCAAAGAATGGGATTTGAAGTTGTTTAGTAACTACATCACAGCCTAGAAAGCCCTGCACAGACAGTGCTAGGCCAAGTCAGAGGCCAGTAAAGGATGCACTCTAGCAATGAAGGTTTCCGTGCTAAGAACTGCTGTACGGCAAAAATTACTGATACATACTTCCTACTGGAAGATTTTCCTTACCAGAGGAATGAAAATAACATTTCCCCAACCTATTGTTGTGCCATCCTATGGGCACAACTTTCTGTGCAGAAAAAGATGGGTAAGACAGAAAGAATATTTAGCCCACATTAGAACTTGTCTATGAGATTATAGATCTCCTCTTGGGCAGGCAGTCATGGAACAATACTTCCCATTAGCAGAGGCATTGCTGTTTAAAAATCTTTATTCTAGATACATTCTAGATAGACATTTGTAAACTGCATTTAGAAATCATTATTTAAAAGCCAGTATGTAATAAATTTCTGCATTATTTCTGAAATTGCTTTGATCATATATTGTTCTCAGAACATGAAGACAGACATCTGGCCTGGGGGAGTAAAATGGCACAAACAACTTCTTGAAATTAAAAAAGGCACAGCAAAATATCTAAGCAGGAAGAAAGTACCAAATGCATTGGTCATTGTTATTCAAGGGTTAAGTGATTTGTAACAATTCACAGTAACCGATATTAAAAAAAAAAAAAAAAAAAAGAACAAATGTGAATTCTTTCTTAGATGCTGGGTCTGGAATTAAGCTGTCAGCAAAGACTGCATGGCAGAATCCCAGGTCGATTGGTCTGTCTGTGCAAAGAAATGACCAACTTTCTCATTCCAGCTCATAAACAGGAAAGAGATATGTTTTCTCAAAGGATGGCCAACAAAATGCTTCTTTCCCCAAGCAATATGTGATATGAGAGATCTAACATCTGAATATTAGAAAAGAAGCTACCTGAATGCTCCTCAGCACATCCACATATCCAGCATCCCAGGGTTTTGTAGAAATAATTACAAAATCTGAATTTGTGAATCACACAGATTAGACATTATACAATCTTTAAATTCCTTTTGAGAAACAAATACTTGGAAAGAAAGGAAGTGAAGCCTCTGAAGGAGTATAAAAGGCATCAGGTGCTTTTGCACCTTAATGTGCTAAAAGCTTATCAAGCCTCTTTTTCAAAGAACAAGATCACTTTGAGAACCTGGTCAGTGAGCTTTTAAAACCAAAAGGAGTTGGAGAAGCCTAGTGACTGAGGTGTCATCACTATTAGGTACAGGCAGCCAATATTCAGCTGGGCTCAGACACCTTCATTGTACCATCCAGTTCTGCAGAATTAACTATGGACATGCAGGATGGAAAACAACTCTGCCCTGCCACCTTTTTTTTTTTTTTTTCCCCAAAGACAAAATGCAAAACAGATTTGAACTTTTTCTTTGGTAGCAGTTGCCAAAATATGTTGCCAGCAGGAAAATCCTATATGTGAGACCCAAGTCAGAAGAAGAGAGCAGACAGACAATTTCTTTGGAAAACAAGGCAGTAGTGAAGCAGCAGAAGAAATACAAAGAAATAGAAAGTATTTTCTTACTTTATATTTCTGAGAAGCCTGTCTTCTGCACATAGCTTTGGAAAATTTAACAATTCCCTAATGAGAATGTACTTAAAGTGGGTAAGAATACAGACATGTGAAATCACCACTAAAGACAGTGTCCCCCACCATGTCATTAAAGGATAGATGTGGTCTCCAACAAACATCGTGGCTAAAGCAGCACTGGCTACACAGAAGTGTGGAGAAAGCACTGAGTGATGAGTCTGGGAGCACAGAGCTGGAACACAGTTGCATTTATGGCAGTCTCACAAACTGCTCTTTTCATAGACAAAAGGGATTTTTTTTTGGGTCCATTTGTTTGTTTTTAAAAACAATTGAGCCCTCTCCTGTTATTACCCAGCATGTGGCATGTGAAACAAACATTAAATAGAGTATTTAAAAATAAGCATTTTGAACAACACATGTGCTTTATTATACCAAAAGTGGCTCTCTGTCAATGTGTTGATTTTAAGTCAGCAGTGGGCAGCACCAAAGCACTCAGGATGTGTCTTTAGAAGCAACTTGACCAAAATTAATAAAAGTTTCTAGTGGTCATTTTGCCTCTGCCCCACAGCCTACCACTGCTTATATTTCCTGTGTTCAGTCTTTAGATGAATTCCCTGTTTACTCTCTAGACACCAAGGCCTGCCTTTCTCCTCAAGATAATTCAAAACTGTGGACACGTTATTTTCTCGGTTAGTTTTTTTTTGCAGAGCTGCAGATATCTGTTGGGATGAACGTTAAGAAATTCAGATTTCCTTCCAGAAAAAAAGGATAAAATTTGACCTTATCTGTCTTACTTAAATTGTGCTGTGGTATCTCACCTCTTCCTAGCCTTTTTCCTCTCTGGCTGCTCACCTTCATGTGGCTTTTCCCTGGAGATTGTATTGTGGAACCAAAGCTCTGGATAGTTCACTACCTCAGAAATTTCTGCAGCCAAGTTTTGAGAGAGGCTGGTTTGGTGACACATACAGTGGAATGAAAATCACGTATTACTGATGAGGATCTCTTTTTTTACCTGGTGGCATCAGGAGATGTTTGCAGAGACTGACAGTGTCTGAATACTTATCTTTTACTGCAGGTATTGCCTTGAAAAGTCTTGATTTTTTGTCAGCTTTGATTAAGCATGGCTTGTCTCTCTTACATGAGACTTTGTGACAGGTTTTCTGTCTTCCCAGCATGCTTGTTGTAGGTGTTCTCAAAAACTGGTGGCTCTGATCATCTCTTCCTTTATTCTTACTGGTAACATGGATGAAAACATCCCTCTTTTATCTTGTAAGGCACTAAGGAAAACGCTCATATTTTGCTTAATGATTACAGGTGGAAATATCTTATCATATACTACAGGGGAGAAATCTCAGTCCCTTGCTTCCAACAGGCTTTCTTTCTATTTTCCCATATCACTCTTTTCTCCTGTCCATGAAAGAGCAATGCTCAGGACAAGATGCTTGTTTATAACAGTGCCCATAAAGTTAAACTCACCAAAGCAATCTCCCAGAAAAGACACAACTATGACCTACAGGTGGGATCAGGACAGCAACAGTCAAATTCAGTAGTTTACTGTACATTATATTTGCCCTTCTCTTCAATAAAACTTTAGGAAAGAGGATGAGTAGAAGATGCAATACAGGTTTAGCCAGACATTAGTTTGGTTTAGTGTCAAAGAAGCCATATAACTCTGATGAGCCTTTGTGAGCATCTCAGCAAGAAGATGCAGCCCTAAGGTGCCTTGTGCCTGACAGCCTGGGGAAAGGCAGGTTGTCTCTTCAGTTATGCCTTCCTGAACAGCAGCTTTTCCTCGCCCCACAACCCCAGAGCATGGTGGATTGAACAAATGTGCCCCTCTTGGCACACTGGACCCCATGCCTTCACTCTGGCTTGCCCAGAGCATCATGAGAGATGCTTGCACGGGTGAGCTCTTGGCTGCCTACAAGGTGGCCAGGCTGTGCATGAGCTACAGATGTCCTGTGCTCAAACACCCAGAAGGGCAGTGCTGGCTGGAGCTGCACACACAGTGAGCAAGAGCATTGCTCCAGCAGCTGGCCAGCCCCAGATGGCACCCTTGTTTCTCCCCAGTTTTTGGCAGACACTTTCCCTGCTTTGCAGACTGGGAAGTACCTGGGAGATGGTAAGCAGCCCGCCCTCCAAGTGTTCAAATAGCTGCTAGAACTGGTCCCCAGTGATGCCTTAGAGACGCGAGTTCTGCAAGGATGCAAGACTTAGAAACCCAGCCCTTCCCTCCTGTATTTCAGCTTTGCTGTTTCAGGTTTTGCACAGTTTAAGAAGCAGGCATCAGCCCCCCACACAACAGCAATCTGCATTGCTTTACTGACTGCACTGGAGCTCAGGTACAGAGCCAGGATCTAGCCCTGGCTTTTCCATTACGGTAACAACTGACTCAGAATATTGACTTTAGTAGCTGAAGAACAGATTGATACACATCTGCCTACCCACTACAAATCAAAGGAGCAGACTGGTGTTGCACCCTGCAAAAACACAGCCTTCTCCTGCTGCAGCCAGTCCACAGAAAATACTTCATCAAATACATTAAGGAGGCTGACAAAAAACACTTTATACAGACGAAAGGTGGGTCTAGCAGTCTGTCTTTGATTTTAACTCAAAGCATTCATTTAAACTGAAAAAAGAAACACATTTTCCTTTGAGCTTACACCTTAATATTTCCTGCCTTAAAAAATTGAATGGAATTAATAAATATGGCAATATGGGAAATTCAGATTTTGATGCTTTTTTTCTGAAAGAAATATAGACATGTGACAAAGCACAAATATAGGCACAAGTTAAACCTTGGAGAGGTGATGCCAGCCTGCTTCCTGCTCCTGATCACTGGGATGCAGGAAGGAACTACTTCCTTACACGGGTTGCACTTTTCAGGGACTTTCAGCCTGGACTCTGGTTGCTTGCTGGGAATAGTCTTGCCAGCATTTTGCATCTCTTCTTAGTGGATATGGACTGATGACTTTCAGGACATGATGCAAAATGCAGTTGCTATTTCCTCAGGCTACTTGAGATCAGGAAAGATAGAATGATGACTGTTGTTGGATGTGATTAGACATCTCCTGTTTATCTGGCTACTTTTTTTTTTTCTGATTATGAAAATAGCAGAAAAATTGTTAATTTAAATGTGCATCTGGAGCAGCTAGAGGCAAGAGCTTTCCCCAGTGGTGTGTCAATACAGGTAAAGAAATGAAGAATATCAGGACTACGATGCACCACACAAAAATAAAAACTATTTGATGTGCTGCAGGTCTAATCATTCCATCCAGACTTTCAGCTTTACCTACACACACCTTCGTTTGTCTATTTAAGTCACCATTCCAGAAATTAAATGGGTGAGGGGACTGCTAATTGACTTTAACTCTCTTCCTCTGTGAGCTGCCTCGAGTGGCCTGGTAGCCAAATTGCTTGTAAGCTTGTGGGGTTGTGAGAGCTGTCCCAGTAGGTTGAAAAACTGTAATTTAATCTCAGTCCTGGCCAGATAACTAATGGGAAGTGATCAACCAGTTAAATATGTTTAATCATATGGAATACCATGGAGGTATTTACAGCTATGTGGCACTGAGCTTCCTACCCTGGCATTTAGCTCTCCAAATATCTTCACTGTCCAAATCACCCAACTGCAGCAGATGGGTAAAACTTGCCCAGTGCCCACCAGTGACTCCACAAAGCAACCTAGCCAAAGCCATCTGCTTTTAATCATTTTGGTTAGGGCTGGGTTACTGAAATCCTCTTGCTACAGTGTCCAGTCTCAGAACTACCAGAGGCAGAATATACATGTGGTGGCATTTACTCCATAATAAAAAATATTCTGCTATAACCCCCAAAACAGCTCCAGGAGGGCAAGCAATGGTGCATGCACATACAAATACATTATATGGAACTTCTCTGTAAGTGATCCATGGCAGCCTGCCCCTTCCTCTTTCCACTGCCCTCATTTTGGTAGATGTTTAGCTGCTGACTGATACCTCGAGACTTTGCTTCTGAAACAGAAACACCTTGCCTGTAATATTGCTGTCCCAGTCCCCATCCAGCATGAAACAACGCAGATACAGCAGTACCTTAAAATATTAGCCCCTACCTCCCCAAAAGGTGGAGAGAAGGTTTCTTTGGTTCAGAGAGGCACTACTAATATTTCCTTCTATCACACAGTGCAAGCCCTACACGAAATCTGTACAATAGTGGACACAATTTTAAATCATCCCTGTGTTTCTGTACATGCTGTCAGTCAGCTGCTCAGCAGCACAGAGATTTGCACCAGGCTCAGAGGTGTTAGCTCTCCCCACTATAATTGTGGTGACTTGGCAGCCTCTTCTGCTTTCTCCAAATCAATTCTTCAGAAAACACATGGATGACTCTGTGAGAACACCAAACCACATCCTGAGACTATTTGACCTGGTAATTAGCAAGCACCTCTGCAAGGAATGATGGAAATACTTGTTTTCAAGAGCAAGGGATAAACCTCCACACAGGTTAGTGATTAAAAAGGAAGGTGACAGATAAGATGCTGTTAGGAAAAGGTGAAGCTAAGCTCTTCCTTTGGAGAGTTGATCTAGGAGCAAGCCTGAGATTTGAACAAAAAGTGATGTGGGTAAAGATAATCTACAGAGAAGGTTTACTTTATTTTAGTATTTTAAATTCCTCCCATGCATGGAAAAAGGTGGAGACTTCTTCCTAAGGGGAAAAAGCCTACACCCAGGAACAATCAACGAGGAACAAGGGAAAAATGCCTAAGGAATTACCAGTGTAAATGTATAAAAGGCCAAGTCAAAAGGAAAAAAACAAACTTGTCCATGTGAGATCCTCATGGATTTTAAAATACAAGATTGCACAAAACATTTCATTGCAACTTAAGGAGTCTTATCTTCATCTTCAAATGCCCTCCTTCCCCATCCACAAATTTCACAAAGTACATGCCTGCCTTTTTTGCTAAACCCTTTTAAAATGTATAGCACAGCCTCTTCCAAGTCCCACAGAAAAATTCCAAATATTGTACAGCAGCTGAATGCAGAGCTTCCATTTAACTCTGCAATGTGGACTCCTCATCCCCCATGGGGAGTTTAATATATGGTTTCAATTCCAAACCAGCATCACTGTAGGGACATCTTCTGCCTTTA
Source organism: Chaetops frenatus (assembly GCA_013400775.1). Lineage (NCBI taxonomy): Eukaryota > Metazoa > Chordata > Aves > Passeriformes > Picathartidae > Chaetops > Chaetops frenatus. The sequence goes on from VZTR01012663.1 coordinate 663,791, forward strand.
TTAATGCAGCCCAAGAGATGATACCCATATCTATTGAAAGCAGCTTTAATAAAAAGCAGAATATTTTCAATACAAAGCTAAACAATTAATTGGACACTTTTGAGAACAGGTATATTGTACCCTCATCATAGGGTGGGAGCTCCTACATTTTAAAACTGATAAATAGGGTGTCCTTATAGTTTTTAACAATCCTCTAGGGAAAGCAGTTTGTAAAGTGTAAAATTGCTCAGGCACAAATATTTATCACAGGTCCAATAAGATTTTATGTGCCTTGTAACTACAATATTACATGTTTTATGCTCCTTCAATCTTTGCTTTAGACTACATCCATGTTTCTTCAGTATAGATAATTTCACAAGCAGTGGAGATCTGTAAACAATATTTTGTTACAGCCCCATGAATACCAGCTGCCATTATTTCCCCTGTAGCTTCAGTGAATCTTTATTCTTCCTGAACACACATTGTTCATGTTCAAAAAAATGCCTGATACAGGAGGCATAATTGCCTTCATTTTATTGGTTTTGTCAGGTTTACAGAGTTTTCACTCCATTAGAGGTTGGCCACCATTTTAATTTTAAATACCAGGCTAGTTTGTATTGTTCAGTAGTTGCTGCTTTGTAGAACAGAACACCTTGTCCTTCTTTAAAAATCTAGCACAGTGTCACAAAACCAAGGCATGCATAAAGATAGGTTCCATCCTGCCCCTTTGATATAAAGGCAGTTAAAGGAGGTGTTAAATGTTGCAGCTTTAGGTGTACAGCTGATTTACTCCATGCAAATCAGGGCAAATCCCTCATTGTCTGGGAGGAATGGCTCGGGTACTGCTGCAGCTGTTGGAGTCAGGATCCACAGATCCAGGCTCCAGTCCTGGCTGGGGCACAGGAGTTTTACATTTACCTCGCTGAGGCTGTGGCTATCTGAAAAGAGTGGTGTGGCACTGAGCAGCCACTACTGTACCCCTCCTTTCTCTCTGCTGTGTCAGCAGGAGGAAGGAGCTGGAGATGGGAATTAATTTGATTGCAAAATGCAGCCAGGGCAGTCAGGGCAGTGGGGTAGGGGAATGAAGCAAGTGCTGAAGTAGCCATGCTTCTGGCTGTTCAGCACAGAGTAACAGGGACACATTCACCACCCCAACAGGGAAACTGCTGCATCCCTTCCAGCACGGTGGGTAGGGCTGATGTTTGACATCATCCCATTGCCATTGTCTTCTGTGCTTTTTCCTCTCAGTTTTATGCCTTTGTCAAGGGTGTATTTCTCCTTTCGGATCCTTGGACCTGCTATCTCTTTCTCTCATCTTACATATCATTTAGCTCATTGACTTTATCACATCTTAATGGCAATTAGTGAAATCAGTCAAGGTCACACAGCTGCACTGCTCCACAGGGAGCCTTGGATCAGCCAGCTCAAACCTAGGCCGAGGGTTGGAGTGGCTGCTTGTTTTATCCATGCAAACTCAGTCAACATCATCTGTGCTCTGGCAATAGCTGTGTTAGCTTGCAGCTTCTGCTCCCTTCCCCACTCCCCTGGCTCCTGTGCTGCTCCAGCAGCCAGTTACACAGAGCTCTCCCCCACTCAGGTTAGGAAAAGAGAGGTATTTTCAGTTCAAACGACCTTTGTTTTATAACAAAGCAATAGCAAGTAGCATTTGCTTAGGTGAAGGTACCTTAACTGCCTCTGACAGGCTGTGCTGAGCAGATCATAAATAGGCCTGCCACAGCCTGTAGGCAAAGGCACCATCTCTGTCTGACAAAGAGGCAGGGCACAAACCAAGCCAAGGCTGAGGCAGGCGAGGCATTACCCTGCTGTTGACAGAAGCAGAGCACGAGCAGGGCCTCCATGGGTGCACACAGCTTGCTACAGAGCTGCTGAGCATCCCTGCTCTGGTAGTGCACACAGCAGCTCCAGGGTCCTGCTCCCAGCCCCATAGCAAGAGATTTTTCCTTCATGTGTGTTTGGCTTTCTGAGGAGCAAGTGTGGCTTTTGAACAGTGGGCAGCATGTCTGGGTAGCAGGGTGCCCTGACACAGCAATCTGCAACTTATTTCAACATCCTACAGAGATGTGCTGCATTCTTATTTAAAAAGATGGCACATTCAGGGTATTTCTAAAATAATTTGGAGACATTAATTTCCTTGCAGAGCATCCATTAACTTCAGGCTATTATAATAAATAAGTGCTGTAATTATCGGACTAATTGTCCAAAAAGCTAAACCAGTCATTTTTAATGAATATCTCTGCTGCTGTCTTAGCCGTCACAGTCTATCTGGAAGCCCAGCAGCACCACAGCTCCCTGCCAGAGGAGAACCCCACAGTTTCTTTTGCTTTGGGCTTTTCCCCCAGGCCTACTTTCTCAGCACACCTTTCCCCATGTCTGCTCTATGTGCTTCAACAGTGCTTGGCCACCATCAATAACTCAGCAGCAGCAGCAAGGGCATCTTTTCCCCACATGGCACAGTCTGTCCTCCCTGGCTCTGCCTTCCTCAGCACAGGGAAGAGGCAGGCCTTCCAAGCCAAGGAAAGCTCATGGTATGGCTGTCCTGGGATCTGGGGTGGGTAGAAAGAACAAGGAACGTTTCTCACCCTCTTTTTATGGGCATAGTCACAGGCACTGCTGTTGCTATCTTGGTGTACATTACTCAAAGAGCATGTATTGAATGATTATGGGGATAATGATTTTTTATTCTAGAGTGGTCCAGCACTATGACAAACAAAGCACTTCCATCTTCTGTGCTATTTGATTATTGGCTTCTTCCAAGTGTGCCCAACAGGGCCCTATTAACGTGTAACAAAGACAAGAGATGGTAAGACTTTCAAATTCTAAAAACATTGGACAACTCAGTGGGAGGGGAAAGGAACAGAGGGAAAAACAAAATGCATACATGTCCTGCTGAAAGGCTTAGCAATCTGCCATAGCCACAGGAAAGTAGAGGAGATGAGGAAGAGGAACAGGCTTTAAATTGGAAGGGTCACAAAGCTGCAGATATCCTGGATTTTTCATAAGATGCTGTCACTTGGTAAGGAAGATTGATGCTCCCAAGGTTCTTAGACAAATATTGTTTGGGGGGCAAGTGAGTGAGAGGTTAGACTGGATAACCTCAAGAGGTCTCTTCTACTCAACACTTCTGTGCCTTAAAGAGCTGGATCACACAGGACCAGAGACCTTCAGTCATACACAGGTACGTGAGTGAAGGATGAGGACAGAAGTGGCACAGGATGGAGAACAAACAAGAAATCTGGGGGTAGTTTTTCTGAGCAAAAAACTAAAAACAGAGCAGCCATAGAAACTTTTTGCAATTTTCCTCTTTCTTTGTGTTTTCAGAGGCAAGTCTAGAGGCGACCTTTCACGTTATCTATTTAAAGATAGCAAAATACTCTTGAATTGTCAGCAGATGAGCAATTGTGGAGGTACTCAGCTTCCTGTCTGTTGTCAGGTGGCAAGGATTGCTCACCTTCCCCCTCCCTACTAAAATTAGTCATGAAGCTCCTGGTGACTTCACTAAAAAGTAGTCTCAGCTTTCAAACACTTGAAAGTCTCCATCCTTCTATATGCTGGTAAACTTAAGAAGGTATAAGGAAGCCAAAAAATTATAGAAAAGAACTTTTTGAGTTTACAGACTATGAGGTGTTTTTCAAAGAAAGTATAACCAAAATCTACGCCATCTAGTCCATCCATGCCAGCTACAGAGGTGACTCCACAGTTGACAGGTCAGGGACCTTTTAGCTCGTTGATGCTTCTGGTGGGGCAAAATCAAATGGGATTGGAAAAGCAGATGAGATTACTGATCCATCAAATTCAAATCACTGCAAATCTGGAGAGCTGAGCCTTGATAGTTCCCTTGCATGAGGCCTTCTTCAGACCTGAAGTAGGCTAGACACATCCTACACACACTGACTGGCACAACAGCAAATGGAGATCATGTTGTGGCAGTGGTTTTTGAAGGGAAGAAAAAATGCAGTGCTGATTTCCATTTCTCTTCATCACTGATGTTCCAAACATACACATTCATATAGCCAAGTCCTCTAGTGTATCACTGGGCAGGAAACCAAGACTGAGAGGTTTTGCAAAGCCTATTTTCACCATTATGTTCCTCCCTTAACACAGACATGAAGATGGCCAAATTGAAACTGAAGACTCCAGAGGTATTCCCAGGTCTAAAGAGTCAAATATATGTATTAAAACAGAATGCCATCATGAGCATTATTCAAATAGGCCTCCTCCTCAAAAAAACCCCTAAAACCCTCAAATCATATTAACACTTAAAATAATTCGTTTCTGTTACTCAGAGAGAAGGAATGTATTTATACATTTTCTGCTGGAAAAAAAAAAAAAGCTTGCTAAAATACGTATAAAACTTTAGGTAACACATTTACTGTTGTCACTGGTGGTATCTACAGCTTGGCAGAGAAATCTCGCTCCCTCAATTAAGATTTCTTAACATTTCCCAGTATAATAACTGTATTTTCTTTAGAACTTGTTCTGTACAGGGTTGGGTTCTGTTTATACTTTTGAAAAAAAACCCCACATTTTTAATGAGATAAAGGGTTTCAGCAGTGTCTCAGCAGCAACAGAGGCACTGAACTCACGGGCAAGATCACTGCCTGCCCTGCTTGTATTTTTAGCAGGTTAGATTTGGTCTGACAGCACATAATGTTGTTGTTCCCAGCTCCTTGGCTGATTGCTTGACCTGGTTTCTAACCCAAGTAACCTTCCTGTGTCTCCCTCAAGCTGAACAGCAAGGACAGTATGCTCTGTGCCATCTATGCACCCTGGGTGATCCATTTTGTCAGGCTAATAAATAAATATTTGCTGCAGAGATTTAACAAGGGACTGCTCACGTTTTTTTCCATATTGACCAGTCTCAAGACTACTTACTCAGAGATGTTGTGAATACCACATCCATAATTTTTGTGCCATTGGGGACAAACTATCTGCTGTCATGTTTGCTAGAGGCTTGTGATACTGGTAGATTACACTGGTGATTCATCAAGTGCTATTTGGCTGCGTTTGCCAACCGTTTTGCATTGAATTTTTCATAGTCTTTGTTCTTCAGAGGCAAAGAGTTAAATCAGTGTTCTTCTGGACAGGACACAGGAGCACCTTTGAATGAGCACAGCCTGCACATAAGACCATAAGCAACCTCCTGTCTCTGCATGTTAGGGGAACAGGAAACTCCAGTATTTTCCCCAAACTCTGGGGTATTTTTGGGCTGGTTTTGGCATTTTTTTTTCTTCTTTTTCCCTTCCCCTGTTTTACTGGTAGTCAGGATATTGTGGGAAGGACTGGGGATGGAGACTGAAGCTAAGAGGACAAATAGCAGTGACTGGAGTACGTGAGAGGAGCAACGGGCAAGGCAGAGGATTGCTGTACCTTTCACAGATAAGGCAAAAAGAAGCAGCATCAAAACTCTTAAGCTGCACATTGTTCATTTTTATATGCTGCTAGTAGTTACACTGAGCCCTTCTCATCACCTTCCATATTTTTAATACCTTCTGGTTATGTGATAGCTCCTGATCACTCCCTTAACCTCTGCAGACCAGAAAAAAACAATATTCAGAATATGAAACCATTGAATGGTTTTCAATAGGTCGGCATTGATAAAAATAAGGTGCTTACCAAAAAAAAAAAGAAAAAAACCACCAACCAAACAAAAAAACAAAAACAACCAACCAACAAACAAACAAAAAAAACAACAACAAAAACGAAACAAAAAAAAACCCCAAAAAACCAAAAACAAAACAAACAAAAAAAACCCCAAAAAAAACCACAAAAAAAAAAAAAAAAAACCCCAAAAAACCAAAAACAAAACAAACAAAAAAAACCCCAAAAAAAACCACAAAAAAAAAAAAAAAAAACCCCAAAAAAAACCACAAAAAAAAAAAAAAAAAACCAACACACCACAACAACAACAAAAAAATTAAGATGCTCCTGACACTTCCTCTAAAGAAAGCAGAATTCCTTTAACAGGAGGAGGAATTTCCATTTCACAAACTCCCTGAGCCTGCAAGAACTTCACTGCAACATTAGATATTGTAAGCTCAGACCTCTCAGCCTAAACAAATAAATGGCAATATTGAATAGACCCATCAAAGAATCATAGCTCTCAGAGAAACATCCAGTGTTGCAGATAATAAATCACGGGAGAAATATTACAAATAAATAAGGACAATATTGAACCTTTACTCTTCTGCTTCCTTGCTATCCCAAGGAAAACAGGAGGAAGTTATCCCTCATGCAGTTCTGAAAACTAATTTGAAGCAGCAATGGCACCCATGGTTGAATCAGCAATGTATTCCATGGAGCATTGCACAAGTGGGTGCTACAAACCCCAACTTTTGGCTGAGATGATTCACTGCTGCATTACTGCATTTTTATCCTCTGTATCCAACTGATTTCAGCATAAAACTGGAATACTTCAAGGATGACTCAGACCCACTGCTTCAGTTTCAAGGGAGGTGGCATGGAGATATCTAGGAACAGCAGAAATTCACAATTTAAACTCCTCCTGTCCTTGGAGCAAAACATTGATTAAAAAATAAGGCTCTTTCTAAGGAGTTCTGATCAGAGAGCAGAGGTTAATGGCTGAAAAAAAATACCTTTAGAAAGTAGATTAAATGCAGCCTTTAGAAGGAAGTGTGCCATATCCTCCAGACATGATGGCAGGGCACAAACACAGCAAGATGATGGCAGGAACCTGATATTTTAAGTGTTAAAGTAGGGGTGGTTTTGAAGCTGAAGCTGGCACTAAGAATCTCTGGAGTTTCAGCATTTTATGATCTCCAAGAAGTTGCTGAAAGGGGATTTGAGAACATGTGTTTCACTTCATTATTGCCCTTCATTGCATTGCATCAATTCATTCCACTAGTCATTTTCAGAAGTACCAAGATATTTTTCCATTTTGTGCTTAGAAAATATTTCTTCCCTGAGAACAGCTCAGAAAAGGCCATTTCTTACCCCTGCCCCTCTCTAATGCTCTGTGTACACTAGATGACAGCAGGGCAACTTCTCTTAATTCCTGCCATCTCATGAGCCCAAAGAACTAATGAGCTCTCTTATCTTGTCTTGTAAGAATTATTTGGAATAGAATTAAGCTAGAGTAAGTAAAAGTCTTCTATTTCTTAGAGGGTTTTGGCCTGTGTGGAATGAGCTATTTCAGACTGCCTGAAACAAACATTAATGTATAAACCCTGCAAACACAGGCATCAAACTGCATGAAAGCACAGGCAGCAAGAAACTGCTTTGAAGCTCCAGCAGCTTGACAGCAGAAAAAAAAGGTTTTTGAAGTGACATTCCTGTTCCCTGGTGTGGCTTGCAGAGGAGAGGCATTGAAGAATTCTTGGCATTAGCACCACCTGTGTGGTCTCATTGAGATGAGGAGTTTTACCCTGATTTGGGGACGGAAGAATTAGACCAGAGCTGCACCCAGCAGGAGTAGGTGCCTTCCAGTCTTGCTTGAAAAGGCAGCAGGGATGCTCCAGCAGAAGCCTGACCTGCCTGATTCACTGAGCAGCATTTTGCCCTGTCTGGCAAAAACCTATCACCCTGTCAAACAGGGGATAGATAGAAAGGGGAAGAGGAGGAAGGAACTCCAGCAGGAGCTGCCCCGTGCTATCTTTCAGCAGCTGCCCCGACACGGCAAACTCCCAGCGAGCCCTGCCGGGAAGCCTCACACCTCTCTCTGCAAGTGCCCGGGGAGACCGAGCACGATGCAGTGCCCATGGAACCGCTCGAGGCTTGCTGCAAAAGCAGCTTCATCTCCTCACTATCCCCAGCCAGTTTCTCCCTGAGGAAAAAGCGCTTAAGAAACGCATTTTGTGCATCAGAGCCATTACAGAGTTGCAGGGCACGCGGGATAACCTCCATAAGAATCCTGGACAGTTTGTCAAAAGCCTGAATTGAGGAGCCTGCCTCTATTTCTCGAAGAAGGACAAAAGCAGCCTTTTGCTCCCATAGTTACCAAAGTAATGCAATCAACACCCTAGAGCTGAAATGAACCCTCATTTGCCAGTGACCTAAGAGACCAGATATTATAAACTACTCAAACCCCACAGATAATGGTTTCTCTAACAGCAAGCAACAAGTGACGAGAAAGAGGTAATAAATGCACACATTTTCACTTCTACTTGGAAAACAGCTCAGCAGAGAAAGACCAACACCCGCTGCCTGTGTGAAGCCTGAACTCTGAGCATGGCAGAAACCCGTGAGGGTGGAGGATGGCTGGAAAAGGAATAAATGGTACAGGAAGTCCTCTCATTACTGGATCTCCTCAGCAGACTTGCTGGGATGATTCAGGGGTCTGCCTGACTTGCTGTAGGGGCTTCATGGCAGACTTCTCGGAGCTGACAGCTTAGTCTGTGCCTAGACTGTACTGAAGGAAACCAATTTACAGGGTTCAGGATTATTGGCAAGAACAAATGTGAGCTAATGTCTTATATGTGTGGGCTGCTGATTCATTACTAGCTCATACATTAAATATTTTAGGCCCAGGGAAAAGGTGGATAGAAACATCTTAATAGACCTGAGCGTGATTTTACTGTATGCAGTGCCCTCCATGCTGGACATGGTAATTTGAAAAGGTTAAAACATCCCATAGTTAGGGTTTAACATAGAGTGTGTTTCCAGGTCTAGCACAGCCAGATCAGACAGAGCAAACACAGGACACTGCACAGCTACTCTTTAAAGCAATTGATGCCTTTATGCTGTAACTCAAGATGTGTGGCTCTGTCCTCTGGTGATTGACCATCTTGAGACTTTCCCTTCAGAGGTAAACAGCCTGAGGGCCTGGAAAAGGTCTCATGGTCCCGAGATGTGGTCCAAAAGAAGGCAAAAAAGGTTTCATCCAGCTACCAACATAACCAACATAAAACAGAGGTTGCTTTAGGGTACCAAAAATCAAACTTTAGTCTTTAATTATCCATTAGCACCATTCCTTGCCCTCTTTTCCTGTAGCTCTGAAACAATGGTATTTAGCTTCATTAAGACTGGAATGATTGACATTTACTGCATTTACACCTACTTCCACTGCAAACAAAGGAAGACAGAGATTTAAAAGCATTCTTGTCAGATCACTTGTGGGGTCTGTTGTTCCTGATGCAACCCATAAATTTTAAAATGGACAGTTCTCATTTCAGAAAGCCCCACAGTTATTAAAAAAAAAAAAAANCTCCACTTCTCTGAAGATGCAATTAAGAATGCAGCAACACAACTGTGTTATGTAGTTAATGCTCCGAAGTGTACACTGCTTGGATTTTGACCTTTTAAAACCCCATTAAGCTATGTAAATACAGTATCAAGGAATGTGCACTGCTCACAAGCAGTTTTTTTTGTAGCATGGGTTGGATGCCATACTGCCAGTGGGCTGACACTGATGAAGCCCCTTTATTGATCTCCACAGAACAGACCCACCGTGGAAATTGTGTTATGGCCCCCCTCCCTTTTTATTGCAATATCTCTTTGACTTCATCCTGTGGGTCAGCCACACAGCAGTGCAAAACCTCTTCCCCAACAGCTAACTTAGAAACTGAATTAACACATTTGCTATTAAGGCTTGGCTCGTTCCCACAGCCAAGAGAAGGACAAAGGAACAAAGGGATGCTTATGTACATCTCCCATGACATTGCAGCTTTTCCATGTTTAAATTATCTGCCTTCTGCTCTACTGTAGCTGCTCTTTATTTTGTTTCTTCACATAAGCATTTATCTGATGCATCAGGAAGAATGAATAGTTTGGCAATCAAAGGACCAGATGCAGAAGTGGTTTTATGAAGCAGCTGAATTGTTTCCTGCAGATAAATCACCTGGGCCATGACCTTTTCTACCCTCATTCACCCACCTAACTTCTATTGAAAATGCTCACTGGTCCCAAATATTTACCAGATAATTTATGGCAAGGAAATAAACCAACTCTTCTCCCAGCTTACCATCCTACCCCTGATGCAATGCAACAGTCTCAGAGTGATCAATTTACGTGTGCAGATATTCAAAAGGGAACAAAAAAATTCTCTCCAAACTTAGCTATACAAAAACACTATCAGGAAGCTGAAGGTTGCAGGCTACATAGATTTCTTCATTCATCATATTGCTGCAATTGGTTTCCCAAGTCTTTTTGGTAGTATTTTATATTTCAGCATCCTTTCTGGGACAATAAATGTGTAATCTAAGTGTCAAATGTAAAAAATTGGATATCCAGACCAATAGTTCTATGGCAAAATTGGACCCACAGGACTAAAAAGTGAATCTGTAATTAAGGAAAAAGATATAAACCAAGACCAACTCTCTCTGAAAACATAGTGAGGTCAACAAGTTTTTTGTTAAAAAAAAATTTTGAGCACCTTTTTTTAGGCAAAATGCTTTGATGAAACCTGAGGAGATATGGATGATATCCATAGACCCCTGCAGAAATACATTTAGTGTGCAATGGATGCACAATTGGACAAACTAAAGCTCCAACAAGAATATGTTTGCACATAGAATGAACTCAGCCTATTTTCCACCCTTGCCTGAGAATGCAGGACCAAGAAGTGAGAGCTGGACTGCTTTCTGTGGCCTTGCAGCTCAAAGCTGGCAGCATAGGTGAAGAATAAATGATGATGAATGGATGCTTAGATATCATCAGACCCTATCTGGCTCGGAGGAAATAGGTAAGGACATGATCTACATTCACCCAGGTCTGTGTATTAACTGTGATTTTGGCTGATCTCTTCAGGGTAGCAAGCACAGTGTGGAGCCTTTGCTCTCATAACAGACTCAAGAATCCCCCAGCACTGCACACCCCCACAACCTCTTTCTCTCTCTGACAGGTAGGAAAACATTGGCAGTATCATCCTACAGAGGACCTCTCTTGGAGCAGTAGGAGAGTGGAAGAAATAAAAGCCAAATACACACAGAAAGCAGTGGCCAAAAGAAGGTGGCATCAAAAACTTGTGCATGTCAGGACTAGCACAACCTGCCTGCAGTGAGCACAGCTGGGAGAACACGTCCGTGGAAGGAGAGGGAAACATTTCCAGTTTGGATGTGCTCCCAGGACTTTGACTCATGATACATGCAGCTTGCCAAAAGTGCTCCTGCAAAGGCTAAAAGAAGGTGAATACTTTTAGACATTTTCTCACGTTATTTAGGCTCACAGCTGAATTTGGTTCAAGTTCTTGTGCCTGAAAGGTAGAAGCCACACTGCTGCTGCTGTAGCCATAAAAATCATAGAGCCCAGCCAAGGTCCACCCAAACCCAGCTCAGTCATGTGAGGGCATTTACACAAGGCTTTGCTTTCCCACACTGCCAAAATATGACCCAAGCTACACCAGAGAGGCAAGAGCTGAGAAACGCTGTATCCAACCTTTTCTCACCTACACCACCCAACTCCACTAAAGCATTTCCCCCAGTATTACAACCCCCTGCTACAGGCTTTGCAGGGCTCTTTGCTGACTACAGAAGCCAATGTAGTCTTAGGCACATCTTTAACACATTTCACAGTCACCCTAAACCAACAGAAGCTCTCCATCCAGTCACTACAGAGCTCCCCCAGCAAGGGGCTACCAGCTCTTCCTCACCCTCCCACTCAGACTGAAACACAGCACACTCCTTTGCTGCTGCAGAGCAGTTCCCACCTAACTTCTCTAGGCATCCTTCTTCCAGGTGCCTAATCCTGTAGAGCCCACACCAGAATCTGTCCTTGATTTAATGACTGTGTTTCTTCATCCTGCTAAAACCACTGCTTCACCTATGTTAAATGCCCTCCCTAGTAACCTTTTTGGGCAAGATTCTGCATTGGTGCAAAGCAGTGGAGCCACATTGATTTGTACAGGGCTCTGCTGGTTTTGCCAGCTGAAGGCACATTTCCTCTGGCTACACGTCACTCAGTGGCTTTCCCCTTTTCCACTGGCGAGTTACAGAGCACTGTTTGCAATTATGCATTTCTATCACAATGTGCAGATAGGAAATTAGTCTTCTGAGGCTTTCCCTCAGTCCCCCCGCACTCCCCGCTCAGTCCTTGAAGAGGCCATCTGAGCATGCAATATTAATCATCTGCTGTGCAATAATCTTGGGAAAATGTAATATATTCTGGCAAATGGCGGGGCCTCCAGAGGAGCTGCCTGTCTCTGAACAAGCAGCTCTCATCCATTATCAGGCAGTGACAAACACAGCTCCTCACTTACCTGCCCCATCAGCATGCAAACAGCAGCTCGATTCAATTGTGAGGAATGGGAGGAAATGATCTCTATTAATAAATGGTGAGAGCATGGGATCGCCCCATTTCAGAAAATGAGATCAAAACCACTGAACTCCCTTCGTTGTCTCATTTGATACCTTCCCCTTGCTGTAAATGCAGCACTGGGAGTAATTAAGAGACTGAAAGAAGTTTCATAATGAAGTCACATCACTCAAAACAATCAAAACAAGCATTTTGTGCATACTGTCATCTGCCTTCGCTAGTGTTTAAAGGTCAAAGAAACATTTCAGAAGGTAAAAAAACAGGCAAACTGCAGTATATTTCATGGGCGTGTCTGAGAACAATGGGTGCAAAGAATAAGGGTTCAAGCAAACAAACACACAGAATTCCACCCATCCAAATGCTGTGGAAATGACTTACCACACTCTGATGGTGTCTGGAAACCTTAGTCAGAGGGTAGAGCCTTCGTATCCTACGTGCTGCAGGACAGTGAGGAACTGTGCTGTCCCAAACTGCTTACAGGATGATCACACCTGTGGACAATAAAAAGAGAGGTCAAAGAATACTCCAGATGAAGATTAGCAAGAAATGAACACAGCTTGCCCCTAAAGTAAACCACTGTTACTGAAATGAAAAAGCTCTTCAAGTAGGAAAAAAGTCACCAAAATGTAAACTTTAATTGCACAAAAAATGCACCTAAAATTCCACCTACTTCTCTGGTTCTCCCTCTCATTACATTTCCTGCTGGGAAGAGTGGTAAAAATACGATCATGTGAAACTTGTTCTCACCAGATTTTGTTTATTTGGTGTCTGTTTTCAGCATGGATAAAAGAGCCAGTGGTGGAATCAAGCTTTAAAACAATTCCTCGCCTGCTTTTATCAGCATACTTTAAAGAATGTAATTAGACTTCAGCAATAATACCCTCTTAATTATAGCTACAAGCCCCCTCAGATGGAGAGGAAAGCACATTCATCTTTCCTTTTCCTGAAGTGCACTAAGTAATGTGAAATAAGTGAATTTGTGGAGCTCTTTCAAATAGCTGTCAGATGCACTCCTACTTACTTTTATTCAGTTGACTTGTTTTTCTGGATGAATTTGGGAAAAATTTACTCACAGGAGGAGCAAAGTAACTTTTTCTCTCAGTCAGTCAGCACGGATGTCTGATTAGGTATCGTTATCACCTGGTGTTAATGAGCAGAGGGGAGGGGAAAACCAGGATGGTAGGACATGGGAGATTGTTTTCAGGTGTGCAGCAGGCTGAGCAAGCTTCACATAATAACAGACATGTCTTTATCACTCCTTCTTAGGATGCAAGGTTCTTTCAAGTCAGGAAACAGAAAACAACCTTGGAAGCAAGGTGTTTTGGGGTGGATGTGATTCTGCTCACTAGTGCCAGGTAGTTTCAGAGCAGTTAAAATGCTCTCACCTGCAGCCTTTTTAATTTACCATTGCATTATGCTCAGATCCCTCCTTGTGCTATTTACAAGGGGCCTGCTGGCTGCACAGCCTGACCAGACCAGATGTACCATTTTAAGGGTCTCCTCTCACGAGGACATCACTACCATCTCAGCCTGCATCTCCAAACTGGAGGGGAGGGGCTGGGAAGGACTCACAGCCATCAGGATTGATCTCCATTTCTGAACACAGTGTAATCAATGCTCCATTGCCTCTATCTGGCAATGAGAGTAGGCAGACACTTTTTTTGCAGAACACTTTTTCTTCAGCAGAGAATAACAATTTTTAAAATCAAAACATTTCATGGCAAGATGTCAATTTTAGGGTATTTTTTTTGTTTGTTTTTTTGACAAGAAAATGTTTAAATGAACCATTTCCATTTTCTTGTTTGCTACTGAAAAGGCATGAATGTTTCATTTCAATAATGTGAATGCACTTTGTTTCTACTTTTCCAGTTCTGTTTGTTTCAGCTTGTATGGCATAATAAAATATGCATGATAATATTGACTTTGCACACCTCCTTCATTACATGTATCCAGCATATAATTTTGATAATAAATGATATAGTTCAGCTATTATCAAAATGAAATATTTTTATATTGCTGAATGAGATGTTTTCATACTAGTTTGGGGAACAGAGTGGAACCCATCTAGATGAATAATTTCTGAAAGTTCAGAATTCATTTTCACCAGCATTTTTGGTTTGTGACCTTTCTTTCACTAGCAACCTATGAAAGCCAGTCTTTCTGCCAGTGGAAGGGGGACTATCTCAGGCCAGGTTGAACCCAATGGAATGCACCACTACCTGGATTTTTCCCATTGTGGATTGATTCCTGGGACTCCCTCAGCAGCAGATGGGCCTTCTCCTCCTCAGTGTGTAATTCTGATCTGAGATGCCAGCTGAAATTTAGGGTACATGAGCACAAATGCAGAAAAGGGGTCAAACACAGATCCATCCTATGTGTTGCTGCTCCTCCTGCTGTGCCCCAGCAAATCACAGCTGCTCTGACTGCAGCATCTATTAAGTGGATTTGTAACATGAGAAAACTTCCAGTTTGGGGGCATTAATTATTCAGAATTAATAAAATTAAGACAATTAGATTCATCAGATGATTGTTCAGTACAAAATAAGATGAAACACAATATATCTCCTCTCTAATAAAAAGAAATCAGAAAAATATTTAAGATACTAGCATGAAATTCCACAGCTATATCAGCAGAAATGTACACAGAAGGGGAAGAGGCATAGAGCTTCTGGTGGTTTGAATAAATTCTCATAACTTGGCTAACTTTAAATTAAAAGAACATCGTAGCCCAAGCTTTGGAAAAGATGCTTAGTTTTACTGTTTTCAGTCTTGTTCACTAACTACTGCAAAAATAAAGGACCATTTCTCAGTAATATCCTGACCTTTTTCTTTATGACTGCGTTTTGATTATGCACAATATTGTCCTGTAAAATTACATTTCCTAATCAATAAGAACCACTAAAATAATTTCAAAGTCTCATTTAAATCCAGCCCTAATTTGATTTCACCCAGCATCTGCTAAAGCATGCCACTTAGCATGCGATTTCATTCCAAAAATTGGATCTGTCAAAATAACATTCTGGAGGACTGTGTTTATTGTATCTGAGTAATCCTGCGTCACGAGTGCTCCCTTTGCAAGTGAAAGGATTCCTTTCCCTCAGCTGCTTCCCGTGATAGCAGTCTGCTCCTGGTGAATAATTTGTTTGTTCCTTTTCAGACATCAATGGGAGTAATGAGTTTCCAACGAGTCTCACAGACTGCTTCTAATTGCCTCGTGAATGCAATCACTGGCACGTTCTAGGATTCTGGTGTCCTGCACATGAGATCAGGAATGCTCTGTGCTTTCCTCTACAATCCTACTTTTAACTTCCTTGATCTGACTTGCAGAGTTGGAAAGGGATGCTATTGCCATCCACATCTCACTAAGGATGGGAGCAGCTGGTCCCATGGTTGAAGTATGTTAATGTTAATGTTAATGTTAATGTTAATGTTAATGTTAATGTTAATGTTCATGTTCATGTTCATGTTAATGTCCCATGGTTAAAGTTAAGTTCATGTCATTGCCAGCAAATCTCCACTGAGGTACCAGCCAGGAGTTGAACAGTTCTGCTGGTGATGTGTGATTCCTGGTGTCTCTGTTGACAGGACAGGATCAGGAGCCTGCACAGGCAGAACCAGGTGTGCTCCAGCTGTGTTGCACTGTGCTCAGTGGGTAACACACACACCAGAAGCCAGTGCACACACGGCTTTGTTCATGCTCTGGAGCTGATGGGAGCAGCAAAACTTTTGTCAAGGTCTGAAATAAGCCTCTGATTAGAAATGATTTTGCACCAAGGACAGATAACCTGGCCAGCTTCTCCTTCCTTGGTGTTTCA
Organism: Chaetops frenatus; assembly: GCA_013400775.1. Taxonomy (NCBI): domain Eukaryota; kingdom Metazoa; phylum Chordata; class Aves; order Passeriformes; family Picathartidae; genus Chaetops; species Chaetops frenatus. The sequence continues at coordinate 679,810 of VZTR01012663.1, forward strand.
GGGAAAGATAATGGTTCTGAGCACCTCAATTTTTGGACATCAGACTTGATGCCATCCTCAAAGAAGATGGAAAAGAGAAAGAGCAGAGCACACGTCTCCAAACATTAGACCTCTTTGAGGCATTTTGTTTTGTGTTTCAACAACCACTTCTCACTTTCAAAAGGCTGAGCTATGTTTTTTGACAAAGTCATTTTTCAGTGTAGCACTGCATTAAAAAAGCAAAAGAAAAATATGAACATCTAGGATGTTCAGAAATCTTTTATCATGTCTAATAATAAACCAAGTTCCTTAGTTTCCTTGTCATTCAGCTAAATATTTTGAATTGCAAAAGTTTCTAGCCGAGTTTGTTTTCATGTAGCTTTAAAAGCACAACCTAGAAACTTCTTTAGAATGCATAGGTGAGCAACTGACATTTTCTAACCTGATTGCAATTATTTTGGAACACATCTTATACTGTAATTAATTATAGCATGGGTCAAAAACACAGTGGCCCTAGAGAACCATCACTCCTTTAAATTCTCCACTATGCAAATGCAATTTTTTGCATTTCTTTTTTTGTTTTGTTTTGTTTTTGGTTGGTTGGTTGGTCGGTTGGTTTGGTTTGGTTAATCTCTTATTCCATTGAGCAACTTGGAAGAATGGCTGAATGCAAAAAAGGCTTTTAAAGGGGATATATTCTTTCAGAATCTACAGAAAAGCCTGTGCAGGTCAGGTGCACTGTTGGGTATGGAACAGTAATCTCACTAAAGAGGATTAGGAGTTAAAAAGCCCTCTCTTACTGTCCCATGTAGGTGCAGTGCCAGCAAGGGTGTTCCTCATTTCTTTATGTGCAAAGTTAAACAGGTTAGCTTTTTTTAGCTGTGCTGCTGTAATGCCTCTTCCTGAGGTGTCCTGTTTACAGAATGGATCTTTGCATGACCTGGCTTTTGGTATTGCAATTCTTGACCCTGCTTCCCATCACCTGCTGCATCAGCTTGCTCTGGGCATTCAACAGCAGCCACATCCAAAAGTCACCTCCACAACTTTGTGGATGGGTTATTGCTGCCAGTCTTTGCCAGAGGGGGTAAAAACCAACAAACCACAAACTCACACTCGCCAGTAATTCTGCACCATCCTAGGGCTTGATTTATCACGGCATAACCTTTCTTCTCTGGGCAACCTGGTCCAGTGCTTCACTGTCCTCTGATTAATACCTTTCTTCCTGAAAAGCCTGCAGAAGTTGGATTTAATTTTCCCCTGTTTTGGTCAGTCTTTTTTTGATCCATTTGGTCTCCTGGACTGCTTCCTAAGCATTAGGTTCATAAGCTGTCAGTGTCATGGTGAAAATGCCATGAGTTCTTTATCCCTCAATGCTTTTCTGCCCTGACCAGGTATCATTTTTAAAGTCTACCTTTGCACAGCTGGAAAATGCAAGCTTTGGGCAGAACTCGTTAGTCTGACCTACCTGGGATAAAGGTGAGCCTAGAAGAATCTGAGTAGCACCTTTCTTCACAGGAAAATTTGTTATCAAAAAAAACCCCAAATGCTGTGCAAATAAGCTCACTTCACAAATGTTCTCTGAGGGGGAAAAAACTCATAACTCCTCATTGTAAATTTTATAATTTTAATGTTTTAAAAGCCAAATGTCAGTTTTCATTCTGAAAAGCATTTCATGTTACATTCTACAATACTGTTTTTAATAATATTGATGAAGCAGACAAAATTCCCACTGTTTTCAAATTTTTAATAAATAAAAAATTACACTATTTTTATTTTCCCACTATTTTTATTTATAATTTCCACTATTTTAATTTTGTTATTTTCTTTCTTTTTTTTTTTTTTTTCCTATTTTCCTGAGCTCAGACAGGCCTTTTCTGCATTTTCTCTCATAGAGAATTTTCAAATAGTCAGCTTTAGGTCTTAACTGAAAAAGGTGGATGTCAAAAAGATCAGAATCCTGTCCTACTCAGAGCACTAGAGCAGTACATCACATTAGATGATTTTTGGTCTCTCTTGCCTTAAAAGGTTTTAGTCTATTAATTATAGGTCAGCTCATAATTTCTCCTTTAGACTTTCGTTTCAGTTTAATTTACCTTCCTTTTATTTTGTTATTTAGGTCATCCCTCTAAAACGGACTAAAGCTGTATCTACTTATTTTCCTCTTCCTTCTTTGCAAATGATTTTCCTCTTAATTTTTTTCTGTGACAGCACTCCATCCACTTTGAGTGTTAGTTTTTGGTCAGGAGAAATCAGGGGCTACCCCGTATTTTTCTTGTTGGACATTTATTTCAGTTGGGCTTCAGGCCAGCCATTCTTTGCACTGTTACCTTCATCTTGTAACATTATCAGCATCATCCTGGCAGGCAGCTGTTTGTTGCCTTTACTGCATAACTAGGAGATGAGGGAAGGTAGGATGGAGAAGTCTCACAAGGCAGCCACTGTAGGTGTCTCTCCTATAGCAATCCTCTGAATTTTATCAAAATATCTGTCAGAAGTGTTTTTCCCAGTGTTTTATGCCCATTTTAAGTCATGAAGAGCTTCTGTTTGCATTCCCAAGGACCAGGTCTCGGTCCTGTACCAAAGCCAGCTGCAAGAGAGCTCCTCTCACAGCCATAAGTATAGTGGTACTGTTGATAGCTCCTCACAATCTATAGTGCTCTCAATAAACTGGGCAAAAAAAGTCTCCATTAAAGATCTGAAAAGATTTCACTGCACTGGATGGTTGCATTACAAGTCTGCAGTTCTCATCTGTCAGATACTGCAAGCTGGTCATACCATAGCAAAGAACTGGTCATGAGCACTTTAAAACATTTGTGCCATCCAGCTGGTTTTCATATGGAATATTGTGTTATTATTCAGTAACACTGGGATTCTGCAGTGCCTGGGAAGACAGCAGTGAGCTTAAACATTTCTGGTTGCACTGGTGGAGTTTCAGATCACTTAACTGTTGGTATAATCTTTACATACATTCACATAATCTGTTAAAACCAAATTACACCATGTCTTCCTGCTCATATGATTTTATTTCTAGTAATATGTCATTCCCATTCATTTAGAATCTCTAGAGTCTGCAGCTGAGAGCTCTAATTAGGTGTGTCTACAGCTCTGGAAAATAGGTCTTCCATCTTATTTTCATGTTTGGATTCGATTTACTATGTTGAAACAATTGCTTTGCTCTGGGATCTATCAATGTTTTCTCTTTCAGGGTAAGAGTGGAACTTGGATCAGTCACAAAAAGTAAATGACTGCGAGCATCTTGCATGAAACCTACAGTTTGCTTGGTGATTCTCGTGTTTGTTCAGTGCACATGAACTCACACAGAGCAATGCCATCACACATCTTTTATGGGCCTATTTTTAGGCATGGTTTTGTTCAGGATGTGAAATATTTTGCACAGGAATTTAAAAGCTCCTGCAGCTCACACTCTGTAATTTCAAGGCCACCTAGGATTTCTTTTTTGTCTCTGTTTTTGGCACAATGCACACATATGTTTAAATATCATCCTGCCTGTGCTAATATGAATATCTGGTAACGTTAAGGATTTTACTGGGGTTTTTGTTTTGTTTTGTTTTGTTTTGTTTTGTTTTGTTTTTCTGGAAAAACAATACAGTGCATTTAGCAGACACTAGGTAAATTTCCTTTTCCCTTCCCTACCCTGTCCTCATCATGGCTGGGCAGGTGAAAGCAGAGGTGAGCCTGAAGCAGCTCAAGTTTTAGAGCTCAGAAAACCATCCCCAGCAGAGCTGAGCATGGCAGACTGATGCTTCCCTGCACCCCAAAGTAACTTTAAATGTGGCAGCCAGGTTCATTTTTTTTTTGCTGTACAGTCTGTGGCCAGTCTCAAGGAGAGCTGTTTTTTATGGATGTGTCCAAATGAAGGATGACTCCTGCCAGGCTTTGACAGGGTCAAAAAAAGCCTCATTTCCTGGATAAACAGGAAAGACAAAAGTTCTGAATACATTTATTGTTAAAACATGCTGTTCCTTGGGTTTTGAGCTCATTTGTGCATGAACTGTCATTTAGTTTTGTAACTGTGCAGTGACTATGGAACTGACCTAAGAATGGGTCCTCATTGAAGGTGGTACAATATGAAAACAAATAGTAGTAACAGCCATTAATGCTTCAGGCTGCACATTTAGTCTCTGAGAGCCCCAGAATTACACTCATAGCCAAATGGAGATAATGCTTGCACATCTGTGGAGCATTCTTGGAAATCTATGAAAGTCTGTTTCCACTGCAGCTTGCTTGGTCAGGAAGTATGTGGAGGCCTGGGCTAAATTATGAAAATAACCTCCAAAGATACTGATTCTCCATCCCTTGCTGAGCCCTAGCACTGCCAGGTGTTGTCACATGCTGGAAAGCAGATGGGATCAGTTCCTTTGTCTTTCTAGCCTTCCCTGTCACAAGAAAAGGATACAGTACTGAAAATGTAAATATTCAGGGTTGTGGGTGCCCAGAGCATCATGAGGAACAACAAAATCCCAACACAGCCTAAAGTGGTCACACACAGAGGATTCAGCACCTACAACAACCTCCTGCCCAGAGCACCTTCCATGGGAATCATCCTTCCCTTTCTATTTCCCCACAGGGATGTCATCTGCACCTTGGACATTGAAAATCATTCATCTGCAAAAAAGCTGTCTTGGACACTTCAAACTGAGCCCAGAAATGGGAGTATCACTTTTTCTGTCGCCTTCAGTTGGTACAAGAGAGGTGCATGTGTTGGGAATCTGGCTGTAAACTCTGATGTGAGAAGCTGTACTGAGCACCTGCTTTTCCTGAAGTAGTACCTCTTGACAAATTACATAACCAAGAGCACAGTGATCCAGACTGAATCTCACAAAGATTAAGTCATGCTCTAGTACATCCAGCACAGAAGTAGGAATGAAGGAATGTCTTTTTAGCACAAAGACTACGGCAAGCTGAAGTCTCGTACACTTGGCAATCTCAGTAATCCACAAGGAGAAGTCAAATAATGACAGAGTACTGGCTTGAATCCTACAGTTTGTGGTCTTGAGGTCACATACTGGGCATTCCTGATATTTTGTGCTTTTAAAGAGGATGAAAATTCTCACCTCCTGCTGTCTTAGTATGAGGTGACTGCAGGTCTGCACTCAGCAGATTCAGAGAGAAAACTGCAGAGCCTTCTGAGATTTCTGGGCCTGTAACAACCTCGAAATTATCCGAGTGCTCCCCCAAACTTGCTTAACCAGATTTTTCAATCATTGCAGGAGTCCAAGTGGAGCACTTTGTGTGCATTTTATTAAGCAGTGAATAAAGGAAGAATATGGCTCACTCAGTATGTACCTCAGAAGGCCTGAGAGAGCAGCTTATATTCACTCTGAATGCTTTTGTTAGATAATTAAAAAACATGTATGCAAAATGCTGTTCTCAAAGACTCCTGACTTGGCCCAATCCGAGCTCATTTTCAGCAGGATCCCCACAGGGCTTTCTCAGGGAGGCCCTGCCTCCCTTGCCAAGCTGGTTCTGCTGGCACCCAGCTCTTGTGAACTTCCTAAAAACCCTCTTACGAACTGAAGATTAGTCTAAACACCAGGAGAAGTGCCTTCCTCCCCCTCTAACACAGCATGTATTCACCTTTGCAATATGGATTGTCTTTGCTCTGTGTTTCCTCCAGCTCTGCAGAGAAGTTCCAATTTGGGCAGAAGTAACAAAAGCGCTGACAGGAGCTGTATCAAACACACCGGTGATCTTCACTGGGCGTTTAAACTGGGATAAATACAGTGGCATCTTTCTTTATCCATTGGACAAAATTGCTAAGGCAAGTGGTCCATCCAGCTGATTTGCACTGATTAATACATCTTCCAAGCATGTTTCCCAGTCCTGAATCACAAGGATAGTACAAAGCCGTGCTGCTGGTGCTGCACACCTTTGACAGTAAGAGCTGAATTCCCCACCCTCCACGGGCCCAGGACACTGGGATGCAGATGTCCATCCACTCTCCCAAACCTGGGCCATGTGCCTGCCTTCAGCTGGGGACCACCGTTCTTCTGCTCCAGGGAGCCAGCCAGATTCCATGAGAGGACACTTCACCTCACTGACTTCATAATAAAGATGATACACAGTCAGGTAAGCACTCACATGCTTTCTTTGTCCAGGTTTCAGATGAGCTGTTTCCATGGAAATAGTTTGTTTCTGTTTATTGGTGCCTGGATTCTGCTGGAAACCCTTGTTTCAACATCTTTTTTTTTTTTTTTTTTTTTTTGCTGGGAATGGCTGCAGTACACATCTTGAGGGGTCCTTACCTTGTACTTTCCCCCCAAAATTTTATATACAAAAAGTTTTGGAAGATCAGCCACTGATCAACAGAAATGATTTGCAATGCATGTATGGGCTTAATGAAAAATAGCACACAGCATTAAAAATACATGTGCTGCTGATTTTAATAGTAGCACATATGTGCTCAGCAAGGCAGGATAAACATTTTTGTGAGCTTCTTCAAATTATCTGTTTATTTTAATAGTCCTCTTCAGAGAAAATCCTTTTAAAGAAAAAAATAGCAAGTTAATAGGAAAAAAAGCACTTTGTTGGAAACAATTTGGGAATGTCTTAACATTCTTTCAAAAAGCTAACCATTTCTCTCTCTCTTTCTCAACAAAAAAAAAAAAAAAANAAAAAAAAAAAAAAAAAGAAGGAAGGATTTGCTTTTTCTTTCTTATTTTCCACAAGGAGAGCAATAGCAATCTTGAGCAAGTTGCTATAAGTGAGGGGGAAGAGATTCCATCGAAAAATGTGGCAAGAAACAAGATATTTTCAACCACATCTCTTCTCTAGTAATGTAACTTGTCACAGGACTGTAGCAGCAGGTGTGTGCCTATACAGAGACAGGACCAATTATAGAACATATACAAAAAAAGAAGAAAAAGACATCAAAGAAAAGTGTATTGGTTCTTTTTTTGCTGTCTTATGACTGCATGCAATGTCTTGATAGTGGTGAAATAATAATAATAATAATAATAATAATAATAATAACAGCAACAAAATTTTCTACTATAATCTGGGGAATCTCAGAGGAAACTAGTGAGCTGGGTCTAATAATGCCTGTGGGAAGAAGACTGGTATTGTTTTCATTTTACACATTATGAAAATGATAGATGAAGTGTTTAAGTGATGGAAAGGGAAAAATCAGATTCCCTCTTCACTGAGGAGGTTTGGCACCAAGTATCTCAACTAAGGTAGTTTTGTAATATGTGAGGGGGCTGCAATTGGGGAAGAAATATTATGTCTTTTCAGGACAGCCCCCATAGCTCTCTCTGGACCAGTTAAGTTAACAAACTAAGCAAATTCATGATTTTGGCAGAGCACGGGCACAGATCTGAAATGGATCCCGAGATAAACACTGTGCTACAACCACGGGTATCCAAAAGTGCAGCTCCTTGACAGGGGAGATGGCGTGCAGGTTTTGTCATGGAACAAAGGGATTTGGGGATCTAAGTGCTTCTATTCAGATAAGTGTACCTGTTCCAGAGAGCAGAGGTGGTGTGATGATACATCGTGGCAAAAAAAGTACATTGCAATTACATTGTGATGCTCCCGTCATAGTCATTAAGTACTCAGATTAGCTTCACTGTCTCTCAATTGCATCAATTAGAGCTCTACATTCCATTTTCTGGGATGATTTTGTCGGTGTGGCATGACGAAATGGTGCTTTTACCTTCCATATGCTAATTTGCTTACTTGTATTTGTACTGCCCCCTTTTATTAGCTCTAGTCATCCTCATTACTTTTGTGCAGACCTTGTCCATGTTACAGCCAGATTCATTTGCCTCCTTCCACTGTGCAATGAGCAAGCCCTTGATATCTGATGCAGCTGAAAAAATCAAGCACAATTCAGCTATGATTTCTCTTTAATTTGTACTTCCTGGCTCCGTCTCCTCTTTCCCTTTGCGGAGATTTCTTCAGCCACATCTGATCATCGCCAGAATAAAAGTGGAAATGTTTTGCTGAAAGCAGCTTTTGAATACATGCTGTGAATTTATCAGCTCTTCTATGCCAAACCTCTTGAGGTAAAACTGATCCTGCTTGTGCAGGATAAACATTCCCTGTTGATGTGGTGAGTTAGCAAGCCTGCTGAGTTATCCTGGGTTATGATCTTCCCTAGCACTGGAGGTGCAGATCTGAGGTAGATGCATGGCACCACATCATTAGCCTTCACAAACTTGCCATTGGTCTGTGAAATATTCTGTTATTAAAACACAAAAGCCAAAAGGAAAAATACCCCAGAAAATCTACCTGGACAACTGTGTTTGGAGAACAGAGGATGTGAAGTTTTGCATTTTTCTGTGGCAAGCAAAAAGTTTTCTACATTTATAAATCAAAACAGTGATATTTGTAACATCTGCTTGACTGTTTTAGCCATCATTATAACAAATGACCATTCAATCAATACTAAAGAGCAAGAATTTTCAGCTTGGCTGCAGAACCTCTTTCTATCCCACAGATTAAAATGATTTGCTTTTCAATGACTCCATTGTACTAAGGATTTGGGCTTTGCTAGGGAAGCTGCTTTGGGGTGTGGGGTTGCTGCAGAGCAGATGCTGGGAAGCTGAGCCCCAGCTCTGCTTTTAATTACGTAGGGACAGACTATAAAGGTTACAGAGCTCCTCCTGTCTTGGGTTGCTGCAGCTTGGCAGCATCCAGCAGCTGCATGCAGGACCTGTCCTTGCCACTGCTGAAATGAAACCACCCATCTGAAGGCATGTGACATCTCTGTATGGAAACCTGGGTCCAGTGCAGGTGTGAAAATGCAGCATAGACACTCCCTGTGCTTAACCCCCTTGGCCACTGGATCCAAAAGGAAACGGGACACGTTCTGAGACTTGCAGCCTTTTAAAATGCTGCCATTTGTGGAATTTTGTCTGTCCTTGCTGCATTTTCTGTTTGTGCTCTGATGAACCTCAAGCATGTTGAAGACAGAAAAGAATGTAGTAAACTGGCTTTGTTAGAGGTGGCACTGATCTCCCTAAGGGAAGCTGTCTGCAGATCATTATTTAAAGTTCATGTTATGTAGCTGAACTGTAACTTGTACTTCCAAACCTTAGTGAAAACACACTACCTTCTTTCTAAAATGTGTTTCTATTTTATTCATTCATTAATATTCCCAACAACTTTTAAAGTTAGAATGTAAAAGGAAAAAATGAAAAGCTTCTTGAACACTTCTTTTCTTATTTCATTGTGATATTCAGATTTCGTCAAAAATAAAAGATTAAAGGTGTGAATGCTGTGAAAGAACAACTTTGTGAAGCTACCTGACAGGATTTGGAAAGCAAGAGCCCTTTTTTGCCTCTCTCTGCTCTCTGATATATCTTCAGCACGGATGTGTCAAAGTTGCCCAAGTCACCTTTTTTTTTATTTTTTGTAGGGCAGATTGAGAGAAGGCTGTGTGCATTTTATTCTCTCCCTTAGGTTAAAACCAAAGACCTGCTGTAGTTAAGGAAAATTTTGCACTTGGTTTCAGTGAATTAATGCTATCAGCATTAGATAATCCTGCTCCTAGATGTCAGTGAAGTAGGGGAGATCATCAAGAACTGCTCTGGTTCTTTCCATCCATGGGCCTGTCCAGCTTATAAAGCAGATAAACAAGGATATCCTGAACTCAGAGACCTGCTTAGCCTTTGCAGATGCTGGCTCAGGTTCTTGCCAGCCCCCAGCCTCCCCCTTGCCAGCATTCTTTTAGCTTGCCTACATGGTGGCCCAGGACAAAGCAGACTTTGAGTCTAATGCTTGAGATGACTTACTGTGGGCTTCTGAGCAATCTGAGCAAACTGAAAATGGACCATGTAAAATGTTGCTCTTAGCAGATATTATTTACAGCCAGTCTGACAAGATGAATCCAAAGTATAAATCAAACTTTGGAGCACAAATCTCGTTAGTTGCTATGTTAGTAAATCAGCTCACCTAAATAATCTTGAGCTTTTGACAATGATGCAGCCTTCTGGATTGAGAATTCAGCTCCTGCTTGTGCAGCCAACTTGATCTGCTGACATTTCAAAGGATTGAGATCCTATTTCTGATGGTTCAGTTTATTCTCAACTATAAACTATTTTGAGCAGCACTGAGCTGAATACAAACTGTTGATGTTCAGGTCTGTCTCCTCTGACAAAGTAGAGTAGGTTAAGGAAACTGCATAGTTTGTACATGTTTTCCAGAAGAAAACAAAAAGCAAACATGGGAATGTGGGGAGACAAATAACACAGCACATGTAAAGAACATTCTGGGGAACTGCTTTTTGTTTGTTTTAACTTTTCCATTTGGAAGAGAAATCTGATGTTTTCAATCCATACCTCCAAGCTTATTCCCAGATTGGGAAGCCTGTGTTAGAGAGATGTGATTTCTGCTTTTCAGTGAAGGTCTAGTATTGTTTGACAATAAATTTTGTTCTATACAGCTTCAATTACTAACCCACTCAGATCTGACAGCCCTTAATTATCTGAGACATGATCTACTAAAATCTACATCTGGAAACCATGTCAGGTTTTGCTTTTGGCATTGGAAAGTCTGACTTAATGTTAAACACATACTCTTAAATGCAAAGCTTTGGGAGAAATTAGTACAGCTGAATACTCCTCTGCAGATTAAACGTTAAAATAAATTGCACAGGCCTTTTATTTAATAGTTCCAATGTTTCACCACATTTCCATGTGCTGTATTCTCTCTATATATCTATTGGCTGATTTTGCATCTCCCAAAGATCTGACGCTTGCTCTTATGGGATCCTGTCAGCACAGCTGTAAGGGAAAAATACACTCCAGAACTCAGAGCCTGCCTGTTTTGTCACTTCTGACTAGGCAGACTCAAGTTTCTGATGGATTTGCATCTTTTCCAAAGCTTGTCAAGATGCTTACTCTTCAAGTAGCAGTATGGGGAGGAAAAAAGGTTTTCTGTTGCTGTATTTTATGCATATAGCCAGGGATGTTGCAAAAGTAGTACCCATTTGGTTTAGTGAACAAAGACTTGTCCTCAGCAAATCCAAGGTAATAGCTAAACCAACAATTAACACATTTTCTCACCAGTACATTGAAATATCTCAAAGGCAGGTGCCAAGAGGGTGGTGCCAGACTCTTTCCAGTGGTGCCCAGTGACAGGAAAAGGAGTAATGACCATAAACCAAAACACAACAATGTGATCCTGTGATTTGAGGGCTACTGGTAAAAAAACAAACAAACAAACAAACAAAAAAATCCCTGAACTCTCAGAAAAGCAAGATGAGTCGTGTGTGTAGCACGTGGAATGAAGTTTTCTGGTCTGTATGCATTCTGAATTTTTTTTTTTTTCTGTAATAAGATGATAAAATACATTCCTGGAATATTCACCAATGGCCTGGTTGGCAAAATTGGCAACTGCAGAATGTGCCTTCAGATTGAGGGGTTTTTACCCCATACTTAAACTGATAAAGAACTGATGAAATAAAATTTTCCTCAGCTTAATTAGACTAACATTGTTAACAGCTCAGTTTATGTTGATAATTATAATAATGATAACCATTATGATGATGATGAAGATAATCATCATAATAATTGTAATAATAATAACAACAGCAGCAATAATGATAATAATTTGTTGCTTTGTTATGGACACACAGCCACTTGCCATTCTGATTAGAGCATTTACTGATAAGGAGAAGTTCAAACCCAAGTGGCCAATGGCATCTGGCAGTGCAGATACTACTGCAGTGTGGAGAACTGCTATCACACAAATGCAAACCATCAAAGCCTGGCCCTGGGTGCTCTGGCCAGCCTTTTGAAACCCCGTGAGCTTTACTGCTGAAATCTTTGCAATACTGCTTAGAAAACAATGCAAAAGAGGGAAAGAATGAGGCTCTGCATGTGATGCAGTCACAGCAGACGACTTTTGTCTTGCTCACCACCTTCTTACTGAAACTCCTAAAAGCCTTTGTGTATTTAAACAGGAGCAGAAGAATTTAGAAGCTATTACTTCTTATGGCAACAAGGTGTTTCTGAAGGTAAATCCATACAGTCTCTTCAATTGTTATGAAGAGGTTGAAGGATATCCTGGGAGTGGGAGGAATATTAGTATTGAGAAAATGAACATTTGTGGCATTTTTCTAGCTCCACAACAAATCTGCTATGAAGCAATGATTTGTTTCACTCCAACATTCATTCAAGTCTGCAGGGAAAGTTCCTCAGCTTGCCCTAATTCCTGGGTAACCATGCTGTTTTATTGGGATGTAGCTCTACACCACCTGTTTCTGACCGTTCTGTGGTCCATCAGAGCAGACATTGCACTGCTTACTGCTCCACACGTCTGCCAAAATGGTTTTTTTCCTTCCTCTGGGTTTATACAATCAGTTTTACACACCACATAAACCCACCAAGGTTAGAGAAGTCACACAGCAGGAGAGAACCAAGCCACAAGGTTTTGTGCAGCAATTAAAGCAGCTCTGTTGAAAAGTGTCAGTTGCTATCTTTGGTGACTGAAAGAATGCAGAGCCATGTTATTTGCAATGTTCAAATGCTATTTTGCATTGATTCATAGAGGCAGTTTTGTTAGTAGCAAACAAAAAAAGGCAGAAGTCTGTCCTAGTGAAAATGTGATTTAACGAAAAGGCAAGTGAGATATTTAAAAAAAAAAAAAAAAGACTGTGTCTATTCTTATTTTCCATCTGGGTGTGCTTGGTTCATATTTTCAAATTGGTCCTCATAGATGCATTTTAAGTGAAATATGTGATATTAATATAAAGCCATATGTTGGCAGGAACTAAATTTTAAGGTAAAATCTCACATATTGTAAGGTAAGTGCAAAAAAACCAGCATCAGTGTGTCAGAGAAAATACCTGACCTAAGGCCCAATGTGCAAAGCACATTTCTTTCAGAGCACTCAAGCACAAGTTTGATGGTGTTCATGTTCCCCTACAAAAAGACAAACCAGGAGTGTGCCATGTTTCATGGCAGTTGATGCATTTTAGTGGGGCCTCAAGATTAAAATATCCAAGAGTCTCCAATTAACAGTGACAGTGTTATCTTCTATTGTTTCATGCACTTGTTTACTAAAGACATGATTTCAAGTAAGATTTGGCCCTTCCACAGGCTTTCTTGCCTCCTTCTGAATCTTGGAAAACTGCTGATATTGAATCTGTGGCATGACTATTGTTTTCATAGCAACAATTTGATGTGGTCATTGTGGATTTGTGACTTTATTGCAGTCTCCAGCTGAAAGGAGGGTTGGCTGTTAAAGGCCAGGTTTCTGAAACAACAGTAGCCAAACAGTTGAGGGAAAAAGACCTGAACTTCATTTGGACACAAAACCTCTATTCTTCTGAAGCTTATTGTGATGAGATATAATTATTTTCTTATTAAAGAAACAAAATGGTTAATTATCAAAATGGTTAAGTATCTCATTAATAAAGAGATAACAAAATCAGCTAATGATTTCACTGGAAAACATCTGTGAATCTTTTTGTAAAGGGCTGTATTTTCATGGTTCCTCCCTTATTAACATCTTAAAACAGGGGAGGTCAGATTAATTTCTCTCTAGTCCCCTAGCTAGCATCAATGAAAATTTTGAAAATATCCTATTTTGTCAAGTCCTGAAGCTATCTGGAGCTTTTTTGACTGATCTAATTACTTTCTGATTCTTACAGTACCTTTCTCACCTGCTAGTTACTTTTTTCCTCCCCTGTTTGCATGCAGCAAAATGATTCCTGCTTCCTCCCCTGTCCCTGGTGAGCATAGATGTAAGGAAGTCATTGAGATTCCTGGTTCTGTATGCTTGCCCTGTCTTTCAAAGCCCACACTGTTCACTCAGCAAGATTTCTGCTTTATCTGACTGCAGAAGCTTTTATTTGTCTTCATAGCTTGTGCAGGCCTGGTTTCATTTTCACTGGTGGTTTTCTAAAGCTGTACCTTGTATTCCCTGACTGACATGAGGTTAGTGTTTCACCTACAAGGTTATTGTCTTCATACCCACTTCTTTTCTCTATCAGTCCCTGCATTTCCCTGATCACCTGTGTTTGTGTTTACTACTGATAGGAAAAGATTTTCCTTAATGTGTTTTTACTGTGCTGGACACTTGAAAAGCTGCTCCTGAGGGCTCAGCTCTCTTTTCCTCTGCCTTATTCCTCTTTTCTCTAGCAGCTGGTTTCTACCAGTGCAAACTTTTCTGCTTTTCTGCCAGATTTTAATGGTTGAACTGGACACTGGCTTTCTATTTTGGAGATTCTCCTGCTCTTTGTTTCTGGCAAGCACAGACTGACTTGTGAAAACCTCATGGAGTTATGTAAGGGTTCAGTTCTACTGGTGCCTGATCTGTAAAATATGACTCTGATTCCCTATTGCTCTTAGCTGTGTATCCATATTGAATTAAGTGGTTTCTGCAGACAGAAATGAACAAAATATGGTGAAGATTAAATCGAGAAGGCAGAGTACTGTTCCCTGTCCTCCTGCCAGTTCTTTCCTCCCAGCCAATGGCACTTCATGCTCAGCAGTGCCAGAGGCTGGGGTTAACCAGCACAGGGAGTGGACAGGATATTCCCTGTGTGGTTTGATGCAGTTCAGCCTGAACCCTGTGAGAATCTGCAGGGTGCCCTGACTGTTGCACACATGCACTGAGGAAAGCCATGGCTTGGCTGGGACGATGCAGCACAGATAAGGAATGCTTGTGCCATCTCATATCGACTACTGTAGAGAGGGCATTGACAGGAAAACCCTTTTTTATCAGATGCATCTGCAAATGTAGAAAGAAGGAAAACTATCCTGTGCTTAGGGTAAGATACAGGGCTCAGCATTATTCCTTCAAAAGCTGGACAAATGGTTCCTCATTTCTGTAATAGTGCAGAGGTTAGAGCTGTGATACACAGCAGAGAGTGGAGCAGGAGAACTGTCCCTTTGGAAATTTCCCTAATCGCTTGGCAAGAGGCTGTTTGAGGTGGAATAGCTGAGCTGCTGAAAGTTTCCATCTAGCAGAAGGGAATTCTGGTCCCAGGGACTGGCACTAGCAGGAGAGGAAGCAGACAGGGTGGCAAAGGTGGCAAAGGCAGAGCACTAATGTGGCAAAAGTGCAAGTACTGTTTGTCCTCATGGAAATAATTCTAAGTTTTATATGACAGAGTTTCTGAAACAAACCAAGGACATTGTTTCCAAAAACTAATTTTTAGCAGCAAGGTTGTAAGGGGTTTATTCTGCTTTCAGCTTTATACCTTTCTGCCTACACTATTGAGGCAGCTTAAGTATAGCTGCCTGGGATCCCAAATTCCTCCCGGGGTGAATGGGGAAAGCCATCGGAAAACAAGATCCACCTTTACATCTCCTGGATTTCATACTTCGTGTTCAGACATAGAGAAAGCCATTGCACAAGAAGGGTGAAAGATGATTGCATGCTTGTAATCAGCTTAGAGGTTAAAGAACACTTTATTGCAGATNATCAGCCATAATAACTTGTAACTGGGGAGTGCAGCAAATGTCCACATCCAGCTCACTCCTTATGTGATGGCTCATTTCCACAGCTTTGCCAAGTACCCACTTTTCACTGGAAAGTGTTTAAAATGGTGACTCCAATCTGCAGCTGTAGGTATAAGCAAGCCGTGCACTAACTCTGTGTGAATAATCTGACCTAGCAACAAGAATGTTTTTTAAATTAGATGGACTCAATATTAGGCTTCTAGGCAGTTCATTTTTGATTTACTCTGAATCCACAAATTGGTCTGTGAACAGCCATTGCTTTCACAGAGGGATTTGATTTGTGGAATTATGGGCTAGATTCATCATACTGATGACAGATAGATTTTCATACTTTGGATTTTATTAATGGCATGTTCTTTGCTTGCTAACATTCAAAGGAGATCAATCACAAGGTATTCTGCTGTTACTGAGTTTCTGTGGAAAAAGGACACCATATGTTGAGGCAGGAGTAGAGGTCAGTGTGTATCAGTCTCAGAGAAATACAATACCTTACTAACAGGAAATAATTGGAAATGGATCCAAATTTCAGCCAATTCAAGAACATCAGTGTTCTCTTGGAAAAATCTATGTGGACTGAAATGCATTACTCTCAATGCTTTTTTGTTCACATGCCTTCATTATCTCCCACCTCCATCTAAGAGAAAAATTGTGAAATTTGTGCAAATATACCTTTACCAAGCACTCTTGGTGACCGGTCCTGTGCTCAAGTTACTAACCCCCAGTGCTTTTCTCAATTATGTACTTACACAAGTGAACTCTCCAGTCTTAAAAGCCTGGTATCCTACTTATTCTCAGGAAAAATCAGTTGCCACTTCTTCCAGCATGCACCATTTAACTCATTGAACCTGTGCCACAGTGATCAGTACTACATGGGGAAATCATATTACCTTTCAGTAAACTTTTTATACAGCCCATAATGTGCATTTTCTCTTCAGTATTTCTGGAATTCAGTACTGTGGTTTAAAAAGTTATATTCTTTATAAAAATACATTATTGAATGAACTGTATGGAGCTCTGTCCAGCTACAGATGTGCAAAGAACACTGAAGTTCTGCAGGACTGGTTAGTGTAAGATCCCTGAAATATCCACCTGGTATTTTTCAATACTGTTCACTTT
This sequence comes from Chaetops frenatus, assembly GCA_013400775.1. Lineage (NCBI taxonomy): Eukaryota > Metazoa > Chordata > Aves > Passeriformes > Picathartidae > Chaetops > Chaetops frenatus. Next base: position 696,342 of record VZTR01012663.1, read on the forward strand.
GGGTGAACTCCCTGTTACAAGAAGCCAAAGCTTCTCTTCACTGACCCAGCCAGCCCTGTTCTTGGGAGCTTGTGACGAGGTGAAATGTTTACTTTGCTGTTTTCAAACTCTTCAGAGCATGGAATCAGTTTATTAACCTCAACCTCCAGCCAATTCACAAGAGCACAGAAGGCACAGTACACTGAGAGGTTGCCTTAACAAATGCAGGAGCCTGATTAATACATTGTCCTGGCTTTAATGTTAGCAAATTTCTTAGCAACAGAACTGCTTCAGATGATCACATCCCTCATTTGGAAAGACTGGAGTATTTAGTTGTCCAAAGGACATTTAAAATAGATTATGGGGGTTTTTTTTCTTGGGGGTGAGGGGGGAACAACATGGCAAAAAATAAGTTGTCAAAGACTGATCTAGTTCCTCTGCATGGTGTTCTTTTAGCTGTGCCATTGATTTCCCTTTTGGCCTTTTTGAGGAACAGAGCCATCATTTTTTCCCATCAGACCTTTTGCTCCTATTGAGACTGATGTCTTTTCCTTGTTCATTGATTCCCATTGAGCCAACAGTTTTCTGTCACATTATTTGGGGATTGCATGCATAATTTTGAAGGGAAAGCAGGAAGCAAAGTATAGCTGGGCACACAGAGAAAGTGGAAATACATAATAGGTATTTTGTGCTTGATCAGAAATAAACGAACAGATTTTGTTCCTCACAAGTTTTTCTGTACCTCAAAATTTATACCAAAATAAATGTTATTGGACATTATATTCTTATACAGAGATTAGAACTATCTTAGCAAGTGCTGTGAAAAAAACCAGTGGAATCTTTGTTTTCAAAGACATTAGGCTGTCAATTTGAAAACATTAGTTATGGAAAATAGAAGTGCATTGGGCCCTGTTTGAGAGTCACCTTTCCTGGAATCAGGAAAAAGCCTTCAGTTCCCTGAGCAAGGACCCTGGAAAGCTGGCTTGAAGGGATTTAGCTGTGCAGACACGTGCAGATGAGTGTTTGACTTTGTAAGCCTGACCATCTATCAATTGAATACCCAGGAAAATAGAAATTTGAGATATTATTAAATTTAGACATGTTGTATTTTGGAAGGTTTCTTTTCCATTTTGGAAAATGCAAGTCAGGCTTTTGTAATGATAAATTCCTGATAATTTTGCAATGGCTGTGAAACAACATGTAGAACATAAAATATAGGTAATTATTTTGTAAAGGCATGATTGCAAACGGGACAGTGTTTCCTAAAGCTGCCAGTGCAGAGGTAATCTGATGTAAGGAATCTATTTGCTTCAGCAGAATCAGACCAGGCCCTTGCTGGATGTTTTCAAAATCTTAGCCTGGGAGTCTCTATTTCCTTTTCCCTACGGGAAAGACATAAAGACGCAGCAAGAAGCCAGTCACGCTTTCCACAGAAAACACAATTTTTCATGGGTATATAGTAACTGTAAAGAATGCACCTTCCAGGAGTCAGGGGTTAAACTCAGAGTGCTGCAACATTTCAGGCTCAGTGAACTTCCCTGAACTACCATTTATACGGTGGCATCCATAATTTCTCCAACCATTTTTTTTGTGCTAAACAATACCTTTACTGTTCATATTTCTCCTTAGAGATATACATGTTTATTAAAGTATGAACCTGATTTAACATATGGTTTCAATAGAAGGTGCAATGTGTATTATTCTTATCCACTATTATTGACACAAAATAAATTCACTCTAGCAAAGACTTCCTTTGACTGGAGACGTGACTGCAGCCTCAGGAGTGCATCAGGTGGCAGTGAAAATGCAGATCATCACTATTCAATTTGAGGCCATCTCCCAGGCTCACGCCAGCCTCTGCAATCCATAGTTCTGTGGGTGTACTGCAGGATTTGGGATGTGCTGAACATGACATGTACCTTTCCTCGTAAGTTGTCATTTGGCTTTTGGCCAAATGGTACTGCAAGAGGAAAACACTCAATTAGATGAAGATACATCTTAATGAACTGCCTGCTGCACATCACCACTTGGAAAAATTGTATGCTAAACACTTGTTAAAAAATACAGCTTCACATATGGCAATTTAAAAGACAGCCTTTTTGCTCTGTAGTGAGGAAGGGCTGGGCTCTTACATGCACTTGCTTTCTCCAGGGTTAGCCGCATTGCAAAGGGCACATGTAAACACTCTGAGGATGGCATGAAGCCTCTGCTGTTTCCCAGGTGAGCCCTTGCCCTCCCTGTTGGTGCAGATGAGGAGAGGCACCCACCAGGCTGTGGCAGACATAGTCTTTGCTCCCAGGCCCAGGAGGTGGGAAGGAGGGGGAGAGTCTCATGATGCTCCCAACCCCTTCAAAGTTCCTGAGCACTTCCTGGAATCTGCAGGGGTGGATTGCATCACCCACCTTTCTGTAAATAGCAGTGCCTCTCTCAGTGTAGTCTGCAAGCACAGGGGAATAAACAAATGTTTTATCTTCTTATCAAGTGTCCTTTAAGTTCAAATTACGTCAGCATGTGATTCATACAAAAGCAGACAGGAGAGAAATCCAGTAATAGAAATCCATCCCTCCTCCTCTGCTAAGGCACAGTGACCTTTATGAATATCATGTTTTACTACCTTTATTATGTGGGAGAAAGCTGCAGTCTTCTTTCATATCTTATTTTGGAAATGTTTCAGGAAAGGAAGATTAAGGATAAGAAGCAACCTCTAGAATTTACAGATCACAGGTCAGCTGTCTTCTTCATCCTCAATAGAGATTGTGAGGACTATTGTTTTCATTTCTTGAATGGATTTGCATTCTTATTTGTTCCCTTCATTTCAAGGGATTCATTCTCCCCCTGCCATCTTGGACCTTCTGCACAAAGCCTCTCGTTCCAGTTCAAGGGCTGCCATCCCTATTCCTACTCTCAGTGATCCCTTCTTGGAGGGAAGGTCAGGGCTGGTTCTCCTACAAGTAAGAGGAGGAAGAGGAGTGAGGAAGAGGAAGGACACTGAAGCTCTCAAGTGAGACTCCCAATAGCTTTTTCAGTGTTTTTGACATTACTCAACTCTAGCAGCATTTGAGTCACAGCAGAGCCTGTGCCAGGTCTGCCAGGGCAGCATATTGCTGGTTTGTAATATCCAAAAATCTCTGTATCCTTCAGGTCCTTCATCTTTAAGTGCTATTCTCCCATCCATGTTTACTCAGAGAAAAAAAAACAAGACACTTTGTGGGCATTTGAGTTGTTCCTTCTTCAGCAGACTGAGTGGTGCATATGTGTGTTAGGTTAACTGGTATAGGCCATCAGGTCTCCTCCCTAAAAGGAAGTATTAGAGTGGAGACCATTTAAAATTGAAGTATTAGAGTGGAGTTACAGGATGGTCTCGCTGAGCTCCTTTGAATGCTTTAGGTGGTTGCTTTCATACATTCCTGAGCACATTTTAATTCCAGATTCTACCACTAGACCAAAAAATTCTCACTTGAAACCTGAAGGAATCTTGGATTTGTTGTTAGGACCTGCAACTCCTTTTGTTTTCACTGTTTATTGGGTTTGCTTGATAAGGTTTTTTGCAGTGGTGGGGCAGGGCTACAGGGATAGGCTCTCTGGGAAGCTGCCAGGAGCTTTCCCCCAAGTCCAACAGATCTCCTTATCCTGACCCATGAGCCTTTTGTTGTGTTGTGTTTCCCCATCTCTTTGAAGAGTGAAAGAGCAGCTTGGGTGGGCACCTGGCATCCAGCTAGGGTCAAAGCACCACACAGCTCTAAAAGTGACACGTCCAGATTCAACTTCTGTGTTCAACGTGGTGTAACCTCAGCTTCTCTGCTCTTTGTTTTGTGCCTTGGTCTGACTGGCCAGATCCACATGAGTCTTCATGCCCACCCATTTCATCTGGGGACAGAAGAATCCACAGCAGCAATGGATTAACAATGCCCTTATCTTCTACTGTTACAACCCACAGCAAAGCTTCCCTTTAGCACTGCCGAACTTCTGCAGACTTGAGCAGAAAATGCAGGCACACATGGGAATATGTAGATATAATATTAAGTCTCTGAATTGTAGATTATTCAAATAATTAACTCAAACAGCTACTTGGTGATCTACCTTGAATGAATAAATCTCTGGAGATGCATGCAGAATCAGATTTAAAATGACAGGTATGCCTAATTACAATAATTGCCAGCAGAGCATTTTATTACAGACTTTTGTGGACTGTATTAAATGACTGGTTTAAGTGATAAACTAGTTAATCAGCAGAAGAAGCCTTTGGTGAAATTGTGTAAATAGCACTAGACTGGAAATATTTTATGGTTTGAAGCCTCTGGCTTTGCCACTGGGACTTTCTGAGGGTATTGATGAAATTTACTCCATACAGTGTCAAAGGAAATTGAAAGTGAGAAGGCAGAAAGGAGTTCTCTGTGCATTCAAGGGCCATTGGTTGCAGCAATATTCAGAGTTTCTGACACCTGATTTCTCTGAACATCTACACAAGTAAGTTTCTGCTTACAAAGTTGGTTTTCAAACAAGATGCATAAAACAACCAGCCTGCTGTGACCACGTGGCTGTTGAGACTTCCTGTGTGGTCAAGTAGAAAAGCTGTGTTCAATTTGGGGATGAGGAATTTTCAAAACCTCTCACAGTTGTGACAGAACCTCTGAAAATCTTCTGCAAAGTGCCTTTCTGAAACCCTTTTCCATGATCTGGGTGTCCAGCTCCAAAAGATGCTCCTGGAAATCTGAGTCCTGTCAGACAATGAAAGCATTGAAATTAATGTGTGCCACTAGATAAGTAACCCAAGTATCAATTAATTACAGAAAAAACCAGTATACTATTGCTAGGAGAACGAAATGCATTTGCATCAGGAACATAAGTACTTTCCATGGCACTGCTTCCTATACAAAACATTGATCCTGCAGATTTTCTCATTAAACCACAAATTTGGAGAGTTGTACAAAAGACCTGAAAGACCTGGGAAGATAGACTAGGGTTTCTGATTGCCTAGCACATCTCCCCTTTATCCATATGCAGTTTATTTAGTAGGATTTAATAAACTCAGTACATTTTAGTTCTCAGATTTAAATAATAGAAATAAACATACCCTGGAACGCAACAGAGATTGTAAGGGATTTCACACTCTTAACCTTGTGGTCCTTGATTATTATAATATGGATAATAAATTGGTTAATTTTGTCTACAATATGGTTTGTCAACATCTGCAAAAGTAATACATTTCAAATTAGAATTGTCCAATTAATGTATTCTTCATTGCTTTTCATTCTTTTTTTCTCATTACAGAGTCTTAAAATGTATTTATTTAAATATTATTTTAATTATTTCATTAAGCTCTTAAAACATCCCCATCTGATTTTTTTCCTGTTTGGAAGGGAAAAAAAAGGTATTTCCTTCATCAGAGCTACAAGGATAGGTCAAAGAGAATTCTCCTGCATAGCAAAATCAATGGCATGCAGAACTAGTCTGAAATGAGATAAATAATCTAGATTTTGAAGGTCAACAGCATGCCTGTGGGAGAGAAAAATGTATGCAAGGGGTGCTGTTCAAGGCATTCCCATGTATGTGTGTTCTGGAAGGGCTGGTTACGGATGTTATTCTCCTGGGAGTTCCCAGAACTGGGGGCAGAGGTGAGTTGTGCCTCCCCAGATGACTCTAATTAATAACTCAGTTGTGACTACAGAAGCAAGTCCAGTGGGTGGGCAGGGAGTGACAAATGCAGCCTTGCAAGAACAGGGCCACTGCAGCCAGACACGAGCTGCGGTATGAGCTGGGAGGAAGCTGGGGAAAGAAAGGGACAGAGAGGAAATCAGTGCAGGAGAACAGTGCTGAGTAAAATCCCCTACAGAAAAGCTGGTGGTGAGCAAGCTTGGCTGTGGGGATTGATCAGCCTTTTTTTCCTCTCTCAAAGAAATTGCTGCGTTTTAATCCTGCCTGCAAACAGCTTAAAATTATTAGCATTAGCATATTTGACTTTCATATGTGACTTGATAGGCTTTGAAACTCTACTGTGTCCTGGTTGCAACCTGAAGACAGTGGAAATGAATGAAAAAAGAGAACAGAGAGTGAAAAAATGTGGTGCTGGTGGCAGTAATGAAATAAAAAAGAAAGTGTTGGTTTGGGCAGATAGAAAACAAACTTTTATTAAAGCAAAAATCCAAAAGGGAAGAGTGGAGTGTATTCATAACATGTTGGCAGGCTTTAAAGTAAATGAGTTCTCCTAGGGCTTCAGATAGTTGATTTTTTTCCCCATTTTGAATTATGAACAGCACTCCCAAGTAAAAAGTGGAAAACTCTACTTTAGAAAACATTGAAGTGCTTTGATGTTACAGCCTACAATTTTTTCCTCAAAACATTTTGTCAACTTCAGCCCAAAAATTCATGAAATCACATTTTTGAGCTTTTTATCTTCTGAAAAGAATTTGCCCAGCTGTATTTTCAGACTTCGGTGATGAAGAATACATCTACATCCTTCAAGTCTCAATGAATGTTTGCTGAATTGATATCTTAAACAATATTAATGTACAGCAGTTGCAGTAAGTTTCAGGCACCCACCACACTGTTGTATTCCAGAAAGCACTTCTGGTTAAAACAGTTTCTAGGGATAGCCATTCTCAAAAAGAGGCTCATCCTGAACTGGTTTTCCTCTATCTCCAGGTTTCATCATATCTATCTTTCCCAGTGGAGCTATGGGTGACTGTTAACATGAATTTATTTCACTGAAAACCAGCTTATTTAAGTTGGCTTTTGCAGGATGGCAAAGAGACCACAGATTCCCAAGGGCTGCAGTACAGGGGACCACTGAGCAAAGCAGAACAAGTCTGTGCTCCGCTTTGCCCAGCTGGGCTAAGCTACCATGAGATTTAAGCACACGATGTAGGAACTACTGGAATGGAGACATCACCTCTGGCATAAGGAGGGAAGATCAATATTTGCATCCCCAGCTTTACTGTGCCTGGTGAGTGTGGCCATGCTGTCTCAAGCTGTACACAGTGTCGAGGTTGCAGCAGCCACACAGCCACTTTGATGGACAACACTATGGAAGCCTGACCCCTCTCCTGAAGCTGGCTGGAGCAGATTCAGATGGAACCACAAAAGCCCTGCAGAGAATCTCACCTACTGTGTTCCATCACTCAAGCAAGAACAGAGTATCTCCATTTTGCACTTCTTCCTAGGAATTTGAGAAATTAAGTAGGTCCCAACACATTGTACTTCTGAACAGTTGCCTTGCTGTGATTAAAAACAAAAAAAACCCCACTAAAATGCTCTTTGCTTTGCCTCCACCTTTGTGCTCTAAGATAACGTCAGAGCCTTCTAATTTCTTCAAAACTTGCTCATACCCTTTCATTACCCTCAAAAACATCTTTATTTGCAGATTGTTAGAATGCATGAAATTATATACACTTGATTTCTGCTAATACTCTATACCTGTATTTTATCTGCCAATTACAGCAAATAGAAAATGTAGACAAGCATGAATGCAATAAGATAATGTCTTTTAGCAGTAACTAATTAAACCATAAAACAAAACATGTTCTATTTAAGGGATAATGTTCATGGCACTTGAACACATCAAGCAATAAGCTGTGTTTGTAGTTGATTAAATGTCAAAGTGAATCTGAAACATCTGATAATTACAGAAATAATTTCCTGCAATATACTAACAAGATGAGAAGATACAGATTCACATTTTGTGAGGTACAGAAGACAACACCCTGGACTTAGGAAAAGAAGGAAATGTTTGATCCATAGGTCTGTTGATGAGCTGTGTGGATGAGGACAAGCAACAGCTGAGTAAGGGGTATTATATACACCTGTGACACCATTCTTCTGTTCCTGTACTCTGCCAGGGCTTTCACAGGGCAAAAGGCAGACTGATTTCAGCATGGAAGGCTTTGGTTTTGAGAAATGAGAGATTGTATTGAACACTCCTGTCAATTACTGAAGCAAGGGCATGAAGCACATGGTGACAGTGTATGGACAGGTCAAAGTAATAGCTCTCTGCATCTTGAATTTCTTCTCATGATTTTAGTCTGATAAATTAAGCTTGGAGTCTTCCCCTGTCTCAGCCTCAAGTGCTGCTGAGCCGGTTCACCACAGAAAGCTGAATTTTAATCCCAACATAAAAAAGAGGAGTCCTTATTGCATGCCATTAGTTTGCAAAGCCTTGTAGGATGTGCATTCCTAAGTATAATTATTGTCAGGGATGCTGCGTGGAAAGGAGACGTTTCATTTACTTTTCTTCTGCAGAACTATAAACAGCGCAGTGATTTATTGTAAACTCGCTGTCCTTGCTTGAGTCACAGACCTCAGGTTTCCCTGTATAAATATTAATGGCAGCAATCTGTTTGGTGTGACGTGTGAGCTGTTTGATCACACAGGCCCATCCTTCCTGCACCCAACCTCATTTGCTCACACTCGAGGTTCTGCACCCCGCTGCGTTGCCGGCACGTGTCAGGCTCCTTTCAGAGGGAACGTTGTGCACTCTGGGGCTCACAATTGGCTCCCATCCTTCTCCTGTCACCATGCCACCCTATCAAGTGTCTTGAAATGGGAGAAATCTGGCTAACAACATCTCAGTGCCAGATAATTATCAGATGGTAGCTACCCACGCTGATTACCACTCAAATTAGAGAGGGAGTTTAAAGATGAATTTGTGTGTTTATGTGGGGGCTGAGCCTGTGGCTCATCTCTGCCCAGACTCCTCAGCAGTAGGAAGTGCTGGTATTATATTTCCTCTAGCAGGAATGCTAACTGAGAAATCCTAGCTAGAGCACGGAAAAAGAAAATGGGCCTCAGTCCAAACTGTTTTAGGAGGAAGGAAGAGAAAACCCAACGTATTTCCTAACTTGGCTTTGGTTCATGTTTAACATCGAGAGGAGCTATTGCTGCTGGAGGCTCTGTACTGAAAGTTGTTGCGTTCATGCAAGTTGCATTGTCTCCCTTCTGCTGCCTCTTGGCCAAGGGGTGGTTCATTCCTGGCCTTGTAGCTGTTTAATGTACATTACTGGAGGGAAGGCTGGGTCCCAGAACCCAGCCTGGTGCTTTTTGCTCACCTAATGGGTAAATGCTCTGACTGCAAACTAGAGGAAAGAAATGGGAGATACAGTCAGAGAGCCAGGTAAGAAAAAACACAGCCAAGTCACCATTTAGCCCTTTAAGGATTTCCAGCTGCTCAGTGTTTTACTTTATAGAAGAAACATCAAAGAGCATTGACTATCTTTGTAGTTGAACCCCTCACAAATATGGATGACTATATTTTTAAGTTAGCCTTCTGATACAGGGCACAAATTTTTAACTGAGACTTCTACTGATGTTGTACCAAGCTGCTGCATCTATCAAGGGAAATAAGAACATTACTGACAAAGGTGTTAATTCTACACCTCAGATTTTTAACCAGATGAACCTAAATTCAAGCTGGATTCTTCCAATCAAAGCAACAAGGGGATCTGTGGACAGATGCAGAAGATAAGCACCACCACTGTACCTTGGCCCTATTACCAGGGAGTTATTTCACAGTTTCTACCATTACAAGAGCATCCAAGCCTCATTCCAAAGCATACCTGCAGCAGACATACCCATTTCCAGACCTCATCGGTGTTGTGGGTCCCAAGGTCATTGGAAACTTCACTATTTTTATATTAGCAAACAAAGGATTTAATCCTCATTGCCTACACAATTCTCATATCCCACTGTTTAAATAACTCCCTTGCTTCTAATGATAGTTAATCCTGCGCTCAGTCTTTCTCTTCTTTTGAGTCGGTGGGTTTCTTGTGTTGAGTCCGTGAGTTGTGTTCTCCCCCTGCTGGAATGAGCCGATTTCAGCACAGCTGCTGAGTGCTCTCTCCTCCAAGACTCTGTATCCATTATTAGTGTTCCCCCGGCTCTGTTTACCTCCTCCGAGGTGCGAGATAACACTCGGACAATAATTGTACCACCTTCCTCTGATCTCAAGCTCCCATCAGCTGGCCCAGCTTACAGCCTGAGTTCCAGGAATGCATGGAAGCGTTTCGGGGTGGGAGGAAGGAGGGCAAACAGGGGAGGCAGCTTTGGTGGTCACAAATGCCCACCACCATCTGTCCCATAGCTCGGGGTGATCACTGCTTGACACACTTTGCCACAGTGGGAATTTGTGATCTTAGGAGTGTTTGAGACAGGCAGTTGCCATCCCCATACGCAGGGGAGAGTGGAAAAAACCACAAAAAAATAGTTTTGTGATGGATCAAGATGACTGTCTAAATAAACACAATACTAATGCTCACTTTAGTTGGAAATATGAGACTGGGAACTCAATAGGACCAAATTGCCTCAGTGTAGTTGAAATAGGGATGAAGTACATGTTACTAGTGATTTCTATGTCAATATTAAAGAAATCCAGCTGACACTGTACAATTAAATATCATATTGGCAAAACTGAATCAGGACCAGTTTTATTCCATTTACATGTGGTTATCTGCATGCTAAGATTGTTAAAGCCATCCCATCTCATTTCTAGGAGTGTGATGATCAAGATACAGGTCAGGTTTCTCAGCTGACTTTAGATGACATTCCCATCTCTGCTAATTATAAGCTTACAACATTTTCCCTTATATAGCAGTCAAAAATCTGGAGTATTCCTTCAGTTTATGAATTTAAGATTTTTAAATTTATTTTTAGGAGCTTCTGCTGGCATAATTTCATTTATAGGTCTATTATCTTGGGTTGCTAAAGTGTTACACAAAATAACAGTAGCATTCAGACATTTCTGAAGTGCAGAGCCATAAATTTTGACAGCATTTTATTTGATGAAAGTAAATAGTGCCATTTTCCACTTTATGAACTCCATTTGACATACACTCTGATCTTAAAAAATTTATTGCATTTGAGAATGGAGAAGATGGGCTGCTCAAATTCTCCATGACCAATAATTTATCATATCTGTCTCCCATTTTTTCTACACATACAAAAGCCTGTTCTGCTAATGTCCTCCAGTGTTTAAAGCTAATGGGCTACATTTGGGGTATTCTATTATCTAAGATATGTGATAAATATTAAGCATTAAAGATGTCTACTGAAAGAGCAACAGGATTTATTATTAATCAAAAGAATAAATCAGTTTTTCCTCTGCTATGTCAATCCTTGTCTATTTAAAAGGGTTGCCAATGTTGCAGTTCTCTCATCTCATCATTAGTGGAGTTCCAGATGTTTCTGTTCCTGAGGGGTTTTAGAGAGTTCCACCAATTCTACATCTAGCTCCCTGGAAAAGGAGCTGAAGCTTTCTTTGGTTCAGGGCTCAATGCTCCATGTTGATAACATGATAATGCTAACCTAGAACACATCTGCAGTTCCCACTGCCCCATCTGCTGTATTTCTCCTCTTGACATGAGGATGTCATGCAGATCCCTCTGTACCCACCATAAGAAGCAGCAGCCCTTATTCCACAAATTCACTTTTCCCTGATGGACAGAACATGAGGCTCATTAGTTACAAGGCGGATCTTTTTTGTAAATCACACCAAAAATCTTTCAGGAGTAAGAATGCTGTGGTCTACAAATGTGACTGCTGAAAAACACTACTGGAGGCAGTGAAAGATTTCCAGCTGGAAAGACTTAGTGCCTGTTGTTTCTGGAAAGCAGGTTGAAAATATGACTTTTGCTCACATCATGTGTTTCTCCCTAAGCGTCCAGACAGGGGATACAGGATCTGATGAATCTCTTATAAAGGTCAGTATGGCAACACCCATGTGAAAAAACACTGCTTTCTGCTGATGATACTTTTGAAAATAAACAGCAGTGTTAGGTGGGCAGGAGAGCTGGGAAAGTCGTATTTCTAGTTGGTACTTCATTATTTTTCCGAAATATGACTGTGCTTGGTGTTCCCAGCTGGTTTTTCTCCCTCATGGGAGGAGACAACCCTCACACTGCAACATACCCCACCCCAGCCCAGGCTAGGCTACAATTCTCAAATAGGAGGAAAACCAATTTCTCTCTTTAACACTTTGTTTGTTCACAGATCAGCATTCAAAGAGATATTGTCCCACCATCCACCTTGAACACCAAACTCAAGGAGATGGCTACTTCTTTGGCACCTGAAATTCTCACTTGAGTAGATCTAGATATTCTGTTCTAGCTGAAGCCACTCATGTCATACAGGGATTATAATCCTCATTGCTACCCATATGGAGTGGTATATGAAGTCTATCTACATCTGTACTGCTAAACTCAAATAGCATGAGGAAGGGTGGAAAATTAGAGAAAGAAAACAAGAAGAGGATCTTAAATATAGCCTCAAGCCTGATGCAAAGCCCTCCTTGTGAAGATGAAACACTTTTGTTGTTTTGCTGTATATTTTAGGAGAGAATAATGCCTTAATTCTGGGCCTGTAAACATTTGCTTTTGAGATGTTCAGAAGCCTTGGTCTCTGCCATAACATAATTATACAGTACAGAATAATTATTTTACAGTCAATTAAGTACACTAAATGTGCATATTTAGGAAACCTGATTTAAACGTCATCTGTACCATGCTGCATCTCTACCATACCAAAGTTCTTTCCCCTGAACCAGAGACCAATTACTCTGCTAATTAAGCTCAGGGGTTCAGCCAGCTTTCTGAAGGAGTGCTTGAAAGTTTTGTTTTGTTGTGGAAATTATGCCAGCCACCATAACAGGGCTTGGCTCTTGGTTTCTGCTGATTCCATAAAGCCAAAGAGGCTATTCTTCTGTAAAAGTCTCTTTTATTAACACTACAGCTCAAGCTGGATGCCTCCAAATAGGAAACCTGAGCCATAAACTTTTCTTATGCAAAGAATTACATTTTTTCAATCATGGAGTCTATCAGTCAATAAAACCCTACATTTTTGTAGCAGACCAAATTCATGGCACACACAGGTATTCAGTTTTTGATAATGACTGAACAGTAGTTTATGAAAGCTCTTATTAAGAAAAATAACATATTCCTTCAGAAGTCATCCAGTGTTATGGGAATTTCTCCAAATGTTATTATATTAGAAGGATGATTAATATTATGGCACACATAAAATTCTTTAATCTTTTGTGAGACACAAGTTCTTTTCAGTCTATGCCTGACTGTGAAGAAGAGAAAGATATCAATGCAGGAGGGAAAGTGGGTTTTGCCACTCTCCCTCCAAGCATTTTGACTGCACTATTTACACAGAGAATATCTGAATTGGTATTAGACTAAGAAACAGATGCAACTGACTTCAAACCAAAGCAGAACAAGAACAAACCAAAAGAGTGAAATACTATTAGTACTATGAGTACAACTACTACCACTAGTAAAAAAAAAAAAAAAAAATTAGGCTGAATCCTTTAAATAAATGTCAGACATTACTTGAACCAAGCCCCAAACTGTCTTGTCACATGAAGATCTAGTTCTTCAGCACTCCCTTCAAAGATACTCGAGTTAAAAAAATCCTCTCATGAAACACCTTCCCTCCCCCCTTCACCTTATATGCTTAATATTTACCAGGTTTTTACCCTCATCACTTACAGTAGGCAAACACAGAAATGAATGATACAAAAGGCCATCAACCACTTGAGGCTGTTATATTTAGCAAGGCAGATGCTCTCTTAGTGGCACTTGGCTCCACTTAACATTGAAAATACAGATGTATTATGGGGAAGGAGTAGGAAAATTTTAATACTCTGTTCTGGGATCAGTCCCAGTAAAATCTCTCTATGAAAAATCTCTGTCACATTAGATGTGTGTGAAAATATAGGTATCACTTTGTCAGGCATGTCAACGACAGATGACAAGGATGATCTTTTTTGATTTCACTGGGATGCTCTCAGCTTGCATAACCAAAGACTGGTAACTTCTTTTAGAGTGTCTGGAATATTCCCTCACTTGTTAGCTCCTCAAAAAACCCCCATCCTTTTATTCATTCAAGTAATAAATGGATTTAAGGCATTTTCCTGAAGCAACCTGGGCTGTCCCTGTTTTTCATCAGGAGCTTAGCAGCCCAGTAGAACGAGTATTCAGTGTGATGAATTGGGTGTGGGGTGAAGGAGAAAGATGAATGAGCACAGACACTGTCAAGGCTTCTCTGGTAGAAAATGTTAACGATGTGCTTGGAGTTTCCTGATAAGTCTGTCAGATGGCCCATTACTGGAAAAAATCTTCCCTTCTGACACCATGCTGCTGTGATAGTGGAGGCAGAAATGGGAAGTAGTGGCACTTATGAAATACAAATTGCCAGTGGTTTTGCTGTCTGGGGTTCAGATAAAGCATTGAAACAAAAGTTTCTCTGCTTTCACTCTCAGAAATGCAGTCCCTGTACCTTGGCATGAACAAGGTGGATGGGACTGTGCAGTGATTGGCACTGCTTTGCAGCAGGACAAAATCAATGAGTTGTGCTGCTGCCTGTACAAATAGAGCTTCATTAAGCTACAGTATGAGGGAAATAAGATGAGGACTTGCTGAAAACACTTCATAATTACTTGAAATTTTTTTGATGTAAGTTAGTATTAAGAGAAGCTTTGAATCCAGTTGCTCAGAGCAAACATCTCCAAAAGCTGAGGGAAAAAAAAAAAAAAAAGGAGAAAGGGGTCAACCCCATTTGCTGATTTAGGTGTGAAATTATTTCTATATTCTTTTAATTTTAAGTGAAAGATTAGCAATATCTGTCACAGATTGCTGAGTTCTCTCCATTAACTCCAGAGGCCAAAGCAGTTTTGCTCTGAGTGGATATGCTATTTCTGGTCTGTAACATTAATTCTCTACTCAAAAGCAATAAAATTCCTCTAGTTAACCTTGAAATAAAACCAGATTGATTATTTCTGACATGTGGTATTGAAATCAACACCCTGCTGGGGAAGAGGTGTTGAAGAAGGGCCTCTATCTTAAATGAAATATTGTTTCCCTTGTATAAGGAAGAGATTAAAATCCCAGAAATGCAAACTCTGGCAATTTGATAATCAAGAAAAAGAGATAGCAGGGGCTTGACCTTTCAGCCAAGCACAACATCTTTCCTAGCAGTTGTATTTGTTGAAATGTTACCAATTACTAAAGACTAGCCATTGCTTTCCTCCAGCTGCCTTCCTGCCATCATTCAGCAGAGGCAGAGTAAATACTGGCTGGAGAGGGAAGAGCTGGAGTGAAGATGGATGGCCACTCTCACCCTCAGTCCACGCTGGAGGAGAATTGTTCCTGGTGCTGAGGAGCCCTTTTGCCTTTGCATGAACAGCCCAGCTCCAGCTCTTGGGTGGAGGTGGTTTCCAGGCAGGAGTCTGGAGGCACTGATGTTCCAGTGTTAAAATCGGTGTTTTCCATTCAGCTAAAGGAACACAGAATTCCCATCCCAGCTCAAGAGCAAGTAACAGCAGAAGGAAACCCCAGGCACCTGCCTGTGTAAGTGTAGGAGCAGCTCTGGAGGGCTCAGTAACTCCAGACCATGCTATAATTTTCTCTCTCAAAGTTATTCTGGTAGCATATGAAAATCCTTGCAACTGTGACTATATAATATTCCCTATAAAACACTTTGTCCTGGGAAAGGAGTCAGAATAGTCCACATGTGAGCTGTTCAAAGGCTATTTTCAATGTGTAAGGCCTTAATGTCAGTGTACATTTTATAGAGTCACTGTGCCTTTTCCAGCTGCTAGAGCACGGTCCAAGCTGCATCAAAATAATGATTTTTCTCATGGGGATGTGAAAGAAACTCTGTCAAAGAAGGACTTTGCATTTAAGCATCCCAACTCCAAATCTGAACAATTGATATTCACCCAGAAACTCACTGGATAAAACTTTGCAAAGCAAGTGCACTACAGAAAACCAAAACTGAAATAAAACTTGGAGAGTATTTGGCAATAACAGTTTCACACAGACACAAAACATGCAAAAGATTGGAAAGTTTTTCAGAATCAAGAAAAGGGAGCTGGTAAATGCTAGAAACACAAGTATCTGTGGAATTTATTCTGCTCCCCAGTAAGTATGGTTTTTAACAAAACAGATATATGCTGTGGTGGTTTTTTTCCCCCTCAGGACACCAGACTCCTCCAAAGCACAGGAGGGATAATATCTCTGGAGGGATCAGGCTTGTGGAGTGAAGGAGTCTGTTGTTTGTGGGTTTGCCTTCTTCAATTTGATTAAAACCTTGCCAAAAAAATTCTGGAATCTCTGTACTTTTTAAAAATTTCTCCACCAGATGGTTATTATTCAGCTCGTGGGGGAGGCACTGGGGGAGTTGTTTAGGAATCCAGAGCTTTTATGTGCACATGTCACCAAATTAATAAGGACTGTTTCTCTCAAAGAAGAGCGTGATTGGTGCAACGTAGGGGCTGGGAATAGCAGGGCAGCTCCAGTGTCTGCTGCAGTCACCTTGACTTGGCTGAGTTCCATCAGGAGTGTGGGATGTGCCACAGGCATCTGGGAGGAGGTGAGGATGTGGGACATGGAACTGCTCTAAGGATGTGGCAGAGGAAATGTGCAGCAGTGACTCAGCTAGCCCAGCACACCTGCAGGTGCTGGCTGGTGACTCTTGCAGGGATCCCTGAGATTCCCTCACTTCTTGACAATCCCCTGCTGCCACTCACCCTGCTACTGCATGAAAGTGAAAATGGAGATATTTCCAAATTTTTTTTTGACAAAAGAAGGGCTCAAATACATATCTGGAGTTGGGCCAAAGGTCCAACTCTCACACCAGAGCCCAATGAGGAATGTGAAAGTGCAAATGTGTTATTCTGCAGATGGGGGATAGAGCCAGGAAATGGCTTCTCTAAGTTTAGCTTTTCAAAACAAACCTTTCTCCTGAGAAAATCCCCAGTGTCAGATTTTGTAATTTTTTTTTTTATCTTTTATAACACACTCAGGCTTCCATTCCAGCATCTTTCTTACTGAGAATTTTTCTTTTTTAAATTGGAGGAGGAGACAAAGTTAGATTAAAATATTCATACTAAAGTTTGAAAAGACTGAGCATCTCTGCACACAGGGGAGAATTTTCAGGTACTCTCTTCCTCTGGGACTGTTGCTTAAGTGGTTTCTAGTGAATGAGCTTCTAATGAGCCAGACTAATTTCTTTTAGACGTTCAAATATTGTGTGTTCTGTATGTAGCCTCTAAAAAGAAAATTTTATTAGCTAAAATAAAAAGAAAATTTAATCAAGAAATAGAAGCATTCTAACACAAATGGTCAATGATATCTTGGGAATTATGCAAATAATTATTTTTAGTGGCTTGTGATGAGTTCAGAGTTGTTTCTTCATATTCCTGTGACAAAGACATGCAATAATTCTGTACCTCTGCACAAGAAACAGTGACCAAGGATTCTTATAGATACACCGCCATGTGCTTACATCTTTATTCATTTCCTCAGGTAGTTGCACCAGAGCCCTGTTTTAGCTTGGCTCAGTGAACAGGAGCCAGCAGGTGTTGAGTTTGACAGATTTGTTTCCAGCCAGGCTTTGTCTGTTCTGGAGTCACACACTGCCTTTTTTCTGGGTCTGACTCTGAGCCACTGAAGTCAGGAATTGTATTTTATCTTTAATCGGGGCTCAGGCAGAATCTGTAGGATGTGGTGTCAGAAAGACATCTAGGTACACCAGTAGCACTAAGAATTATTATTAAAGACAATTGATTTCTGTAGACAAGAACTATATTCTGTAAAGAAGCTGGTCCCAATTGTGGGTGCTGAGTGCTTCTGCTCTGTGCACCTTCAGTTTAACTTTACACAATAAATTTGAATAAATGTAGGTGTATGTGGGGTCTTTCAAGGTGCTCATCACTGTGATGAGTCTGCTGGCACTGATATCAGGAGCAGACTCTCTCTGGAATTCAGATAGCTGATACAAGCCAATGCTAAGTGCTTCTGAAAATCCCAGCCTTGCAATCCATTTATTTGAATGAATCCATTTCCTTGGAAAAGGGGAAACTAAACAGGAAATTTGAAGGCATGATGCTACTGTCATCACAAATCTTGCACACTCACCAAACATCTTTCAACCTAAAGAGTATAAATATGCTCAGGCTATGCATGGAGTGCTTGGATATGCTGATTAACAACTGAGTGCATCAGTGCATTCTGCTTGGCAGAAATGTGTTGGCAACTCTGACATACATCAGTTGCTGAGTTACTGGACAGTGTCTGCAGCTGAGCCTTTGAGCAAGAACATTAAGATCAATCCCCATTCTTAGCTTTATCTCATGAGAAGTTTAATATTCACACAAAGAAGTTTAGGATGTCACTTTCTGAACTCTTATCTGGCAGATCCCAAGTCACTGTTTACCTACTTTTACAGAATAAAGACATAAATTGACCCTGCCAGGATAGGTAGGACAGGTAGTTCTGGATTTTAGGGACTGGTAAGCATTCATCCCCAAACCTCATAGGGCACACATTTTCCTCTCTGAACAGTGGAAAAAAATAGAGATTTTACATGCATGGAAGGGTAGAGATCTGTTATAATTATGCCTTCATAAACTTTTACTCTACAGCAGAAGATAAATGACCAATGTAGACACAGTAAAGGAGCAAGAAGAACAGTGGCACTGATTGTGTAAAAAGATGTGATTCCTCCATATTATGTGCCACAGACATTGCCCCATATCTGTTTTACAGTGCATTGCATAGGCTCCTGAACTCAAGCAGTACCTGGGAAAAAAGGGCTGCCAGAGCAAGAGTTACCCACTAGAGGAAAGGGAGAGAAGGTTTCCAGGGGATAGCTGCAGGTGTCTGGAGAAGAAGCAGGAGGAAGAATATCAGGAAAGGGACGGAGAGAGATTCACATGCTGTGACCTAGCAGAGTAGAGAGGCAAGCAAAAAGTTACCTAAAATGTGGAAAAGGGAATTGCATTTGGTGAGTGGAAAATAGCTGCCAGCTGCAGACTTTCAGAGTGAGTTTTAAATAATGCTGAGAATACATTGCTTAGAAGTTAACTGAATCTTCTGGGCATAAAATTTCATTTAGCACGTTGAATTAAAGAGCTGCAGCTTTCTGCAAGAGTAGTAAAGTTTCTTACACAGGTGTGTGTGTTACACCCCTTGTGATATCTCCAAGTTTGTACATAAAGGAATCTGTCAAGCATCTTCTAGGTTATTCCTCCTTCCAGTGAAGCAACCACATGTGCATAATCAATGGCTAAACTTTATATTCTCTTGGCTTTTATTTCTTTTGTACTTTCCTTATTAGATCAGGAGCAAATTTAGAAATAGCTAGGAAGTACTGTTTCTTCTCTGCAAATGTCTCAAACAAAAGCAATTTATTTTCTTTTCATAGCCAATTGCAAATGAAGTATATAAGGCTTGTGCCATAAACCTGATGTACTTTGATTAAAATATAATTAGTGCAAGTTTCCATTTAATTTAAAAGCTACTTTAAATAGGAAAAAGTTTTCTCACACAATTTCTTAACCAAATTGAATAAAAATTAGTTTCTTACTATAATACAGATTTACCACAGCAGTTGTCACCCTGATGGACTTCAGACTTAGAAGTCTTTCCTTCCTGGGAAGTAACTTGGGAAGTATTTAACAGCATACCATGGTCAGTGGATGGATTCAGGTCAGAAAGATAATCTTGCAAGTGATATAAAAGAAGATATTTAAATATGAGGATATAACTTCAGTTGGAATCTCAGCCTTGGCACAGGCTCATATCTTACCTGAAGGTGGTTTCTAATTGTTCAAGATGCCACAATTCTTTTTCTGAGTAGTCAGCACGTAGGTGGGAAGATGAGCATTATAGGCCTGTTTCCCTGCCATTCAGAACTGTGCCTAATCTTGTTAACTTGTCCCTTTTAATGTAGATCCAAAAGTTAAATATCAATGAAGTGCCTTCAGAAAGTCAGAAGGGATAAAAAACCAAAACCTGTTCCAATCTGAATTTTAAATGCATGATAAAGCACTGATGGATATTTTATTAGGGTTTTGGAAATTTCTTTTACTTTTTTTTTTGTAACTGAGAAAATCTGACAAGGATTTTAGCTGGGAAGTTTTCAGAGGCCTGTTAATTTACTGCTCTGTTTATCCTTGCCTTCTGTGTGCAGCTGCAGAGCATTATTGTGTCAAATGTATTAAAATGAGACACTGATTTGGTTAGAGAAACTCTGCAGGAACTGATGAAAGCAATCTCTTGAAAAACCAGGGAAATATGCCTCTCCAGAGCTCTTAAAAGGGACATTTTGACAATGCACCAATTTGGAAACACACATGAAAACCCCCAAAGCTGCTGGTTGGTACTGCCTGGGTAGTTATCCCTCTGTAATGTCAGAACATCATAACTCAATCCTCTCATCTCATTCAGAATCCATTCACATGAGTTTAACCTGAGGTCTGAGTTTAGGCCTTGCTGATTTCACTGGGAGTTAAATCCACACCTAAGTTCACAGCAGATATGAGAAATACAAGCACCATTTGGAGATGCAGCAGATATGGAAGAGGGTGTAGGCTGTGATTGTGCCTATTGGGCTTGACAATATTGTCCTTGCACTGTGGGAAACCTGAACCTTCACGGAGGCACCTTTGATCCTAACGGTGTCACTGGGAGTTAGACATTTCAGTAACTCTTGAGAACCAAAACAACCCAGTGCTGAGGTACTTAGATAGCTAATGGTGCAAGCCACACTGCCTGCTAGGATTTCTAGGCTTGGTAATGCATTTAGTTTCTGCTAGTTTTAAAAAATACCCAGACATTGCAATTCAATAAGTCACAGGCCCTCTAGCAGCAATAATGTTCTTTCCTTATGAATGGTTCCTTATTAAGTGTCCCATTCAAATAAGTATCATATGACTGGTGTAATAACATGTTGCACATCTGTTCACTGGAGCTTCATTTGGGTTAAGAGAATGCCAGACACTGTGCAATACTTTCATTGTATTTTCTCATTTTGTGATCTGAAAAAGCTGCAAAACATTAGAAAAGAAGGTAATCTAGGTGTCTAGTCTTCACAGTGTGCAGTACAGCACTACAGTAGTGCTTTAGCTGAGCACACAGTCCCTGAGGAAAGAGCAGGGAGGGACAGCACTGCAGTGAGCAGCTGCCCAGCTTCTGCAGGCAAGAACCCCACCTCCAGTGAGTTTTGGTGCCTGTGCATTAAATACTGCTGGAGGTTTGGTCTTTAAGGAAGACCTTATGAGGATTTTACGTGTTATCCTGACCACAATCAAAATCTGAACAAATGCCAGAGTGCCCTCTTCTCTCCTCCTCCTTCCTCACCAAATACTATCAATGTGAAGGTTGCCTTAACAGGCCCTCTGCCATCTCTGAAGTTCCAAGGAAGGAGAATTGCCCTTGGCTTTGTGCATCCTGATGCCTCTCCGCAAGCCCCTACCCACAGCTTCCTACTGCCTGAAGGGTTAAAGTCCCTTACACTCTTGACTTAACTTCATGCAGGCACAAAAGTTGTACTTGTCAATATAAATAACTCAACCCTCTTAAAATCCTGTTAAATTCTTTTCCTCAACAATTTCCTGTGACATTGAATTCCATAGACTGATAATGTGCTACTTTAAAACACTTTCCCTTCTGTTCATTTCACATTTTCTACTGGTCAATTTAATCAACTTGTCTCTTGTAATTGTGTTACAGGGCTGGGACTGGCTATGGAGGAGTACCAGATCTCTTTCCCCTAAACCATTCATTATTTTGGGTGGCCATTCTTATACTCTTCCTTTCTAAACGAAATAGCCTGGGTTGTTTTCATGGTTCTCAATATTTAATCTCTCTTCCACTCTCTATC
>VZTR01012663.1:718077-729999 GCA_013400775.1 Chaetops frenatus
GGGGGGCCAGAGCATCATTAAATCATAAAATCCTGGTCTATTCCAATGTTTCTTTTAGCAATCCTTGTAATTTTTATAATTTTGCCCAATCACTTCCTTGTTCTGAAATCTCAGCAGCACACCAGCCTGTTAACGATAAGTGCTAGATCTGTTCCTGAAATACTCTAGGTAATTTAGATCTCTAGGTAATTTAGATCCCAGCAGTGTGTGAAAAATAATTAGGCTTTTTCTTGCACTCCATATCACTTCACATTTATCTAATTTAAAATGTAGCTGCTACCCAGTTGCATTGCTGNACTCCCCCGAGGCAGGGCTAAAGGCATGATGGGGTTAGTTTCAGATACTAAAAGGTGAGGTGTTAGATAATAATTTGACCTGTAATTTGCCTCATAGAGAACACCTGACATATGTGCAATTCTTACTTGTCACACAAGTGTTGCTATCAGTGTACCTAGGGAAGAATGTGTGAAGTTNNGTGTAGCTATGGAAGAATGTTTTAATTTTTTTTTTTTTTTTTTTTTTTTAATTTTCCAATTTATTTATTATTTTTTTGCTAGTAGAACGGTGACAGGACAGTTCTTAGGTCTCCATGACCTGTTTGACCTAACCTTGGAATCATGCCTTCTTTCACATTCACTTATCAAAACTTCTAGTGAGGTTTCTTTGAAGCTGTAAAAAAGGTGTGTTTGGGTTGGAAAAAAACGGGATGAGAGTGACTAAGAGATAATGCACAGACTAGCAGTGTATGCTTCATTTCTGTATTAACGGGGTGAAACATACTTAGTTTAACCAAGCTTTTTTTTTTGTATTTTGAATTCATTGGAGTTTTAATCTAAAAACATCTGCCAGTAGGTGCATATGAATTTAAAGTAAATGTAATGGTCAAATGTAGTAAAATGTTGTAAAACTACCTCTGTTTTTCACATTGTCTGTTACCATAGCATCTAAACAATTATGGCATAGCAGCACTGGCAGCTAGTGCTGGCTTTGAGAATACTTTTAAATTCTCTAATAAGAAACTTCTGGATTTTATATTAACAGGTTTTCAAGCCATTCTTATTAGCACTCACCTACCTTTTTTGCTTGTGTTCAGCAGATTTTTGCACAGATCTGACAGGATTTTGTAGACAACAAAAACAGAAGAACCAAAGATGTAGCTGGTTTTCAATCTGGGATCACTGCCACTGCTGCATGGACTGCATGAAATATATGTTCACCAGGCTGTCCAAAGTGCAGCAAGTACCCTAATACAATGCAGTGCTTGGTTTAATTGCCTGAAGTACTTATTAGTATTATATTCACTGTTAATGAACTAAAGTGTCTTGCTATGTTAGCAGTTTGATCACTGATAGTGAGATAAACTGGCAAAATTTGTTTGTGGTTAGCAGTATTTAGCAAGCATTTAATGCAGATTGGGTTGAATGAGGTTACTTTGACATTGTTACATTCAGAGCATCTCAGGTTTTTAAAGAAATCATCATTGGAAAGAAATTATGATCTGCTGAGTGGGATTGAGATAAACTGCATGTCCTTCAGAAGCCTTGCAGTTCCTAAGGTTACACATCTTTCTTCAACTCACCTTCCCTTGAAAGCAAAACAGTCAGGTTTTTGTCTTATTTTATCAGGAAACCCTGAAACTTGTAGTTTAGGCATATGAGTTACTGTCTGAACCTGAAGAAAGCCTGGAATGGCCAAAAGGGGCTGCTGGGCAATGCTTCAGTCAGTCAGATTGTGCAGACAGCACAACAGGGCAGAGCTGGACAGCGTGTGGTGCCAGTATTTTGTAGGAATGAGGCTGCCATAATCTGTCATGGATAACAGTGTGGTGATTGAGCTGCTTGTGCTTAGCTGCCCATTCCTTTCTCTCTGCCCCAAGAGACCACCAAAAGAGGAAGCTCTTGGCTGGGAAGCTGCTGAAACAGGAATAGTTGAGCCAAGGCTGCAAGAACAGGAATAGAGAGCCTGGATGTAAAAATGAGCAGGAAACTTATATTGTCCTATTTTGACTCTAGCTGTTGTAAACTAAGAGAAATTCAACAGTCCTAGTCCAGTGATTAAAGCAAGACCATCTGGATAGAGACTGACTCCCAAACACCAGTGCCAGCTCACACATCTTTAGTAAATATTTGTGGATGGATTGCCCAACTCACCCAAGATGTCTGTTGGAAACATTAACTCTTCTGGAACTATAGGAACTGCTGAGCTCAAGGAATTTTTTTGTGTCAGTTTTTTCCTCAGTCTTCCTTCTGGTGGACTTTTTAGAGTTGAGGGCCTTTTTTTTTTTCAATCAGAAATCATTGAAGAATTACCTTTTCTTGTGAAACACCTTACACTTGGAGCTTGTAGGAATACCACCATTAAACATTTTCATGCCAATGGGTTGGAAAAAGAAACCTGTAAATTTCACCCTGTGGAGGAACAACAGTTCATTTTGTGAGGAAGCTGACTGGAAAGATACTGTTTGATAAGGAAATCAAGTCCTTGTATTAACTACAGACAGCTATGGGAGTACCATCGATATCTTCAAGTGTTACTTCCCACCTGCCTTACACAAAATGTTATGGTCTGCCTCTCCAGGAAAAGGTCTCCACAGTCTAAAGAAGGAGTCTTGTTGACAAGCTTTGCCAAAATATCACCTGGGGCTGCTAGAATAACTACTTTAGGATAAGAATGACCATTGAAATATTCAGCATAAAAATGTGGTATCACAACCTCTTTCTGAAAACCACCCTTAGCAGTGCTCAAAACACAGTCCTCACGTTGCGATAAAGCCAACAGACAAAGATCTATAGTGTCTTGGTCCACAAAGACCCCACTGAATGGGGTGATGGAGCTTGAAGGAGATGCTGCATCTCCTGGCTGCAGGACAGAAGACTTCCTGCATAAACCACACAAGCTAAGCCCAGCTTCACCAGGAGCAGCCTAGCTTTGACAGATGGTACCTGTTCACATGCCAACACCACATATCATGGAAGCCTCCAAGACTACCCTGAGTATGTACAACATGGAGAGTAATCCTCAGAAATCCAAATCAGTCAACCTCTTTTCATTTTCACACATAACTTCACTTTCTGTATCTGACAGTGCAGGCACAGCTGCTTCATGCAGAGGATTTTGCAGTATGTTAGTTTTGCAATGAGCCACCTTGAAAAAGTTACTTTAAATGTCTATTCCATCATGCTTCTGCTTATACTTATGCTGTACCCCAGATCGTATAAATGACACCTTGATCATCTGGAGTCTTTCCCTGAAGCCTAGCTGTGGACTTAATTAATTTAAAAATAATTTATTATTAAATAAATAAATATCTGTCCCCCTGCCAAGAGACATCTCCATCAACAGCCCTCTAGCCCTCAGTGTGGATCTTTACTAAACACTTCAGCAGCACTCCAATGGACAAACACAAATAAGCAGATTGATAGCACATGAACACCACGTGTAGGGACTGCCCACACATCTCCACTCTTACAATAATACCTTGTCCTGCACCGGATCATTACAAGACCTGGAGCTTACATATCCCATTTGTAATAAACTCTAGGAAGAACATCAAACATCCACAAGGAAATTGAGTGTGTGAAACCAGCCAATCAACAAACACCAGAATGAGTGAATAATTGATGGAAAACAGACACGCTCAAAGATCTGAGGAAGAATATTTCTTACAAACCCTTCATTTAATTTTTGCTTGTTCTGTCCTTATCTTCAAGGGAAACCTGAGAAATGCTTCCAAGTAAGTACCTGGGAACAAAAACTTATAACACTATCAGAAATAAAGAATTGATTAGAGAAATACTACTTTTATAGCACATTTCATAGCACTACGTTTTTCCGTGACTGCTAATTCTCACAAGTTCAATTGATGATAAATCTCTCCTCTCCTTTTCTCACAGGAGATACACATCTTATCATCTATTTTGTTGCAGGTGTTTCTGAGGTACCTGCTGCTTTTTCTCTCAAATGATCTAACTGATTAACAAATTCAAAGTGGTTGTTCTCAGCCTCCATGAAACTCCAAAGACTTCTGCTTTTCTTTTAAGAGTGAAGAAGATCCTGTTACTTGAAAGCTTGTCTGCTTTGACTATACCAGTAATTAAAAAAACCACCAAAAAACAAACCTCCCTCTGGTTCAAATCTTGCCTGTCTTAGGAATACTCTTTTAGAGTCAATTATAGAAGATGCAATTTAACACATGCAAGTCACAGAATCACAGAATAGTTAGGGTTGGAAGGGACCTCTGAAGATCCTTTTATCCAAACCCCATTAAATGCTCAAACGTTTACAAAAAGTATTGTGTAAATGTTACAGAGTGTTTATCAGTCACACCATTCAAACAGATTTTAGTCATCAAAAATTAGATTTTTCCCTTTGCAAATATTCCTGACCATGAAAACAATTTGTTAAATCTGATAAAGTGGTCTGTAGCCCATGCTTTAAAATAGAGTGAAAATACACATTGTTTTTCCAGTGGTTGCACTTATTTGCTCGGTTCTGATCCATCTTACTCTTTCTTCTCTGTGGTTTGTTTAGTGACTGGGAAAAAGCCCAATATGATTGACTTGATGTTGTTGTAACGGGTTGGGTAAACTGTATTTTGATTTTTTGTGTATTTTGTGGCTGGCAGATGTGCACAGCATTTATCTGAAGCAGCTGTGGATACAAAGGTGGGTCTATCTGTTAGTTACTGTTTACTTGAGGATATTGGTGATGGCCTTGGTGGTAGCATTGGTTCCGGGCTTTGAGATTTGAGGCTTGGCAGACAAGTGTCTTCTTGTCCCTGGGTTACAGAGAAAGTGTGGGAATAGGCTCTATAGTGGGAATGCCCTGTCTTGTGCCTTTATAAAAATGCTATTCCTGCCTTCGTTTCCCTCTGTAGAGCTATTTGTTTGAGTGATTTGTTGGTACTTAAAGAATAGTCCAGTGTATAATGCTGTCTAATGTCATCAATTTTCTACATTTCAAACACACTTGGATAAACCTTTCAGGGAATAAATATAACACGAAAGCCCAGCAGTTGCAGCTTAAATCACTTGTACACAATGTGGTCTATTTTTTCTTAATGTATCTACACTTGCTGTGAGGGAATTGGGCTAAATTTGCAACAGAGAAAGTACGCTGCATTACATTTACAGGTTTCACAGCCTTGGGCATAAGAGAGTTGGAACTGAAATACTTTTTCCCCTTCCCCTCTCCTGCACTGACTGGTCGTCTGAAAGAAAAAGAATATCATTAATTCAGACAGTGATGAGTGTTGTTAGTTGGCACATCCAAGTCCAGAATATCAAAAAGATGAGCAACATATAAATCCTCCTGCCCTTAAATATGATACAACTTAAAACATCTCTGAACTGTGCACTGTACCAGCTGATGGCTGGGATGAATCAGAGCAACCATATGCCAGGGAGGGATTTGAATGATGAAGCAGGAGGTTTAATTTTCTAAGTTTAAGATGGAATGTCAGATAGTCACCAAAATAAATAAATAAATAAGTAGATAAATTGATATTGGAAACCGTCTGAGTTCAAGAGAACAGTGTTTTCAGTTGGCTACATAGGCAGGCATATCACACAAACACACCCAGTGCTTTTTGAATGCTGTGCTCATCTGCTCTTTTGAGCAGCCTGTCGAACACATTGGGTATATAAATATCCTGCTCTGTGAAACAGTCTGTCTCCTGCTTATGATTCCAGCAACGATAACATGTGCTGCTTTGTTGTGGCAGGGTCACCTCAGGTGCAGTGGTAAAACAAGTGGATTTTGTGGCACATTTGGGATTTTTGTGCATAGGAAGGAATTGCTGATGTTATTTCATTGAGATGCTACAGTAGAATATTGCTGTGCCCCTTAATTTAGACACAGCCTTTGTTGGTTTAAGATTACAGTGTCCCTTTCAGAGTACTTTACTGATGCAGCAATTTCTGGGCTGCTCTGTAGTCAGCTATCTATTAAAAATGTTAGGTTTTTGTTGGCAAATAAGAGACAGATATTTCCAGCACGTGAGAGTAAGCAGGAAGAAGAGATGAGTCTTTTGATGGTTTAGAGCTACCTGATTTGAACTTTAAAAGAGTCCTGTCCATTCAAAATCTGCTTAAAAAATAGCTCTGGAGTTATCCATAATTTCATGAGGATCTAGAGTCCTTCCTATTGACTATTCCACTTTATAGAAAAAGCCTGGATGTACCTCTTTGCAGTTTCACTGAGTCCTTGTGCAACACCTTGTGCAACACTGAATCAATCACACTGATGTTGCTGAAAGGGAGTGGGGTGGCTTATTTTGCTTATTTCCACAATCACAGGTCATGCTTCCTGAGCTTGCAGAGCATCTCCAAAAGTGCTCCTTTTCCTGCTAGTCTCACAAGTCATGATGAGGAACAGCCCACTTGCCACTTCCTCCCTGGAATTAAGAAGAGCACGTTATGTGGTGTAAAAATATTTCCAGACATCCATAACTTTTTGATCTCAAATCATTACTTCTTTTCTCAAACCAAAAGCAAAATCCTGGGGTTTGTGGGTTTGTTTTTTTCCCCACTAAGGCCAAAAATTCTGCATTAGAAGAGGTATACTCAGAGAAAACTCAAGATATTTGGCATGTTTTAATTGTCAAAATGTCCCCTGTTAATGTAGGCTCTTGTATACTATGGACCTCTTGAGCTGCAGTAACAATATATTGGAATTAATTTGGGGTCCTTGTGGCATATTGAGGAACTCCTATGATCCAAAGCCTCATCTTTTAATTTCTGCAGAGCATGTGCAGGGCGTTTGCTACCACAAAGAGGTCAAATTAAGTCAGTAGCTGTGTGGGGGAGACTTGCTGACAACAGCAGTCACCAAACAACTTCCCCTGCTCTTGGTCCCTTGCCCTCGCAGAAACAAACCCGTACAAAGAAGAGGCAGACTGGTTTATTCCTCTCTCACAGAGCCATTGAACATGAAACGAACTCCTAGTGCCATGCAAAAGTCACAGACAGCACAACTGTTATTAGGGGATAATGGTCTTTTTGTAGTCAGCAGTGGGCTCAGTGCTGTTTGTGCTGACTGGGAGCTCTGCAGTGTAAGGCACGGTGAGCCTTTAGCACTATCCACAGCCTGCAAACAGAGCCATGAACCTATGACCCTCCCTCCCTCCTCTGCTGCAGAAAAGCCACCTTTCTCATGTAAATGGGCCTCTTTTGTTCCTGCTCTTAGCAGCAATGATGTCATATATTCAACCATCTCTTATTTTCCAAAGTGTATAAAGCACTAGTGAATGAAAGACACGCAGTGGTTTGAAAAGAAAATCACAACAGCCGGTCAGAATTAGAGTCCAGCAATATTAAATATCGTGTGTTTTCCTCACACTATCCTCAAATGCATCCCTTCGGGTAATTGTTAGAATGTGTGAAGGTAGAAAAATCGTCACCTCTAAAGCATTTGGATCTCTAAAATAATTTTTTTTTGTATTTTTCATTTTTTTGGTGTGTGATTCAATATTAACTAAATTTTCTCAACCAAGATATAAGGTACTGCTCGTCAATATCAGTTAAAATCATGTGGCTTCAATAGGAGAGACTTATTGCAAGTGTTTTCTTCTGGCATTCAGCTGTACTTTTTGATTTATTGAAGCAGGATTGCTTGCCAGTTACCACTGGAAGTAAGACTGTATTAAAAAAAAAATGACAAGAACCTGGAAAGCAAAACCTGTGATGTTCAATTAAATAACCCACTTTTCTTTTAAAGGAAAAATTCATCCAGGAAATTCAGGAACTATACAAAAATATTTTGGGAAACAATTTAGTTTTAAATTGCAGCTGAGTGGCTAATTAACCAGTGGTTAAAATCCTGCCGTGGTAGGTTGACTTCCTTGTCTTGCTCTTCAAGAGGGAATAAGAAGCTGAAAGTTAAGCAAGAACAAAAAAAATGGTAACATTTCTGTAACATTTCTGTAATACAACAGGGGATTTTACAAAGCATTCCCTTGTTCTGTATGCCAGGATCCAGCTAGAATTAGCATGTTCTAAAAATAATAAGAAAATCTGTTAATTATTTATGCCTGCTTACTTGACTATTCATTAGGATGCGTTTGTTGTCACTGCAAAGACAAAACTCAAAAAATCGCTGCTACCAAACCTATTCTGGTATTTTAGTTTGTTATAGCAAAAAAATGGACCAGAGTAGGCACAAGCTGTAGGGGAACATCTTTTTCAGCATGCAGAAGGGAGTATGGAAAACAAATAGAGGGCAGCCAAAGATGTAATAAACAGAATTTATGAACCAATACATGTACATCAGTTGTATTTGTTAGGGCTCTGAGCCTTCAAAGATTTATGCCAGGGGACCATTTGGAGTACATAAAGTCTTTTAGTATCACTGCCTATGTTATCTTTGGGTGTTGAATTCAGATGTTCAGGTGTCAGTTGCAGAAATGAAAGAACTTATCAGTATACAGATAGGTAACAAACAATTTTATTATTTTTTTGTTAAGAGTGCCTCCTGTCAACTTATACTTCTTAAAGGTAGGTCAGGTCCTCAGCTAGCACAAAGCAGTTCAGCTCAACTGAGGTAAATGAGTCTTTCAGTATATACAGAGAGAGCTTTTACTCCTCAACAAAGGCCTTCAAGGCAATGGAGAATACAGTAATCAGAACTCCTGCACCAGAAAATACCAATCACCATGGAAAGAAAAGGAAGAAACCCAGGACTCTGGAGAAGACTAAAACAGAGGG
The DNA here is from genome assembly GCA_013400775.1 of Chaetops frenatus. Classification (NCBI taxonomy): domain Eukaryota; kingdom Metazoa; phylum Chordata; class Aves; order Passeriformes; family Picathartidae; genus Chaetops; species Chaetops frenatus. Next base: position 726,780 of record VZTR01012663.1, read on the forward strand.
AGATAATAATACGTGCAAAGTGAAGATGGATTTGCTCAAATAGGGCACCTATCTTGTCACAACAAAACCTGATTACAAAACCTGTACTCATTTGTGTGAGTTCCCCAAAGATTCACATGGGGAGGTATACCGGGCAGTCCCCTAGCACACGAGACAATCAGATGCCTGTGAGGTGTGCATGATCCCACAGAGTGCAGAAGATACAGATGAATATTAAACTTTTATTGCCTAACAAAGCTGCATATCCATCGAGCTGTCTGGTTTTCAGAAAGGTGCTGGTCTACATTAAAGGACATTTTCCCTTCTTTTGTTTTTTTTTTTTTTCTCCTTTTTTTCCCCCTCACTTTATGCAGTAAAGCCTATAAGACTCTTTTGACCAGAAAAAAGAAACTGAAAACAGATGTGACCTTCTCTCCTAATGGTTTGGGCAGTTGTCCTGGATAGCTAATGCTGAGTGATGTACAGCAGTTGGGAAATGGGCTCAGGCTTTCTCAGTGAGGATGTTCTCTTTTTTACATTAAACAATCACTGCATAATACCATGAAAGTGGAAGTCTGGGAGCTTATGAAGTGCACTAACTTGCATGATTTCATGTAATGACTCATTACAGAAGTGGAGCAGTTTGTAAAGAGTTATGTTTAATCTCTTGATTACTAGGAAGTATTCAGTTACATTACAGAAAATATTAATGAATTAATGCTCTTTTAAAAATCTTGTTTAATGTTTACTCTTCAAGCAGTGACACTTTGAGTGTTTTACATGTTGCTGAGCTTTAGACTTTGGGTTGTGTTTTTCCATTGCAATTTTTTATCCATTCCAGTGGGCCCAATTGGAGATTAGGGTCTTAATTAAAGGCAAGTTACAATATGAGCTCCAGGTCCTATTTATCTTCATCTAGTCGTTGAAAATAACAATTAAAAAACCCAAAACCAAAAAAATCCCACCTCATGTAACATGATTTTTCCTTCCAATCTGACTATGCATTTGCCACTGCTTCTGATGATTGGTACCCAAAAAAAATCATGGTAGAAAACAATCTATCCTTGCAAATGTTGAATAGTCAACTGAAATATTCTGTTCTATTTATTCAGACATGATGACTGGTAACAAAAGAAATGCTGTCATCTTAGAACTTAACTTTCTGATAAAGATATATTCTAGGGATGATGATGAATTTTGATAAGGCATTTGTCACTAGAGGAAATGAATTAAAAAATTTCTGGTGTCTTCTGACCAAATAGACAATGCGTTCTTTATTGTGACTGTGCTTTTTTCATGTCAGAAATCCTTTTATTATCAGATTCAGTGCCAAATGAAAGGCTGAGTGATAACAGCAGCTCAGAAACCAGAGTGAAAACCAGAGTAGATGGAGGAAAGGCTGTCAACAGGACACCTAAAATCCTAAGTTCTAAGGGCTGAATGCTGCAAAGCCTCCTGTCTATAAGGCTAAACTTACGAAGTTAGATCTCAGTAAGGTCCAGTACCAAAACAAGCGAATGGCATCTGCCCTTTGTCTTGTAGTTCACTAGAATCTATTTTTCCTCATTTTCCTGTTGTAATTTTAATTCAATTGTGTGTAGTTGTTTCAAAACCATGTATATTTTGTTACATATCCTCTGTTATCTAAAGCTATAGTGTAGGGGAAACAAAGGGGAGATAAATCACACCTAACAGCTTCCCAAGAAAACAGTCAGTGTTTTTACAAGAAGGAAAGGGAAGACAGAGACAGAAAACAAAGATTTTTATGATGGGCTTTAAAATAAGAATCATAAAAGTGATGATGGGAGCAAAGAAGTCAAAAAAGTTGAACCTGAAAGAGAAAACAATATTTAGGAATGACAACAGAGAAGACTATGCCAAGGTCATAAGGAAAGGATAAACAGAGAAAGACAAGGAGACAGGCAGAGTTTGTTTGAACACAGCAATTTCTATTACAATTCAGGCAGATATGCAAAGAATAAGGAAGAAATGCAAGAACAAAACAAATAAATACAGTAACTAGAAAAGCACAGATGTGAGCAGTTGTTTTATCTCTCTTGAAGCTACAAAGCAAAAAGAGGGCTTTTGAAGAACAGCTTTTTTAAAAAGGAACAACAGAAACCTGCCTGGTGATTCATCTGACTTGCAGAATGTTTAGAAAGGATAGTAAAATAAACCGTAAATGTGTTTCTGACCAATCTTGATCTCTGGCAAGAAGGTATGCCTGGTTTTGCTTGAAAATGTTGTCTGGTTAAATCCTTATGCAGTAATAATTTTCTGTACATGAGCACAGAAGTCTGGAATCCTGATATACAAATGTAAGCTTGGTATTGTTTATCAGTTGCTCTAGCAAACCAGAAATATTTCATGTTATACTCAGTATGAGCAAGGATGATACATAAATCTCTATGTTCTTCCAGAGTGTAGTGGTTTTAGTTCTCTATTCTCACATGGGGTACTAATTTAATGTAGTGGGTAGAGTATTTTAATCTAACACCAGTATACTCACTAAGCTTATTTCCTTCTTTTTTGCTGTGAAATAAGGATTGGGAGAAAGTAAAGCTGGATTGAGCTTTTAAAAGATATAAAGAACATTTTATTAAAATAATTTAAGGAAAAATACTAAGAATTAGAATTAACTTCAGACACCTTTCCTCTCCCCCCCCCCTTTTTCTTTTCTCTTTCTCACCAGCAACATAAAGAGACAAAACTTGAGACTTTTAGTCAGTTTACCACCTCTAAAACAGCCCTCCTTTAGTTCACTTAGGGAGAGGAGCCTCCCCTGCCATGCCATGGAGACTTTTTAAAAAGAAAACTGTTCTCTCATGGCTCCAATATCACAGTGAATCAGCAGCCCGGAAAAGGAAATCTGTTCGCAGTGTTAAAGTCCCTTCCCTCAACACACAGTTTTTCCTGCAGCTGCTTTTGAGGGCTCATTTTTGTCTAATGGGGTTCTATTTTAAGGATGAGCTGTTCTGGTAGAAAAAGAAAAGGGTCTTATCTCTCTTATCTCTGTGCTAAGGTTCTCCATTTCTCTCTGTTCAAGTTTCTCATAGACCACAGCTACTTCAACATCTGCTTACTTCAGCACGGGTACCTTTGCTCAGGCTGCAGTTAGAGCAGTACATCCCCCTAATTGCATTTGTGAGTTACAAGGAATATCTAATGTGTCATAGTCCATCACCATTGCCTTACAAAAGAATTTCAGCTTAAAGCATCTTCTCTTTCTCCTCCCTCTGGG
>VZTR01012663.1:731076-805336 GCA_013400775.1 Chaetops frenatus
GCAGGATCTCAGCAGCCAGGCCAGGACTCAGTTCCAGCAGGATCTCAGCAGCCAGGCCAGGACTCAGTTCCAGCAGGATCTCAGCAGCCAGGCCAGGACTCAGCCATGGCAGGATCTCAGCAGCCAGGCCAGGACTCAGTTCCAGCAGGATCTCAGCCGTGCCTGGCCTGGTCAAGTGGGCCTTGCTCGACCCAGCCCAGCCCTGCAGAGCCGGTGGGGCCCGGCCCAGGCCTGGCCTGGCCTCAGGGGCCCCCTGTTACCTGTTCAGAAGTTGGAAGCAAGAGGGCGATTCCTGGGCTTTTCCTTTCTTAAATGTGAATCACAGAGGCGTATTCGGTTTCTTAGGTGGCTAAATAGAGTGTCCATCTTAGATAACTAGCCAGCCAATCAAAAGGAAATTGTTAAGTTCCTTACAGGGAAATATTACTTCTCAACCCATGACGCTCTACCCCTCGCTCTCTGTGAATAACATTTAAGAATTATAATCAAAATTACATTCATCATACAATCTTTACCTAGAACAACAAAAATTAAAAGGGTAAATTTTTTTCACGCCCATGACACAGAGTAAAGGGAGTACATTCCAAAACTTAATGGATACACTGCCATGTATTTGGAGCTTATGAGCACATTATAAGGATGCCAATTCCAGGCTACTTCTTATGACACAAAGAGCAAGCTTTTCCCTTTTCTTTAAGAGTGCAATTTATGTCAATCTCCCAAATAACTTTGGACAATTGCCTTGGAATAATCTCTACTCTAGTGCCTAGCACGATGTTGATTTTACATCTATTGGAGTAACACGAGGAATACATAATAGGCTTTCTAAGTGAAACAATAACTTCAGTCATCTGGAAATTGTTGTAAGGTTTCTATTTGCACTTCTGATCTTCCTAGAGTATTCCTATCAAGCATTCAGTGCAAAACGTCACAGTACAAGAATAGCCCATGTACACTGGCTTCTCTGTAAGTGTGACATGTCCAGGAACTTTTACATGGTTTTCGTTTGGTTTTTTTCCCCCAAAGGGAAAACATTTTGAGTCCTGTAGCAGTGATAGGCATACTAAATAGCCTGTCTCTGCTACTGCACAGCCCACCTCTTTAGCACTTTATATGAAAAGTTTCATCCAACCCTCTGGGTGCTGTATCATATCCTGAAACATCTCTCAGCAGCCACTTCTTTTACCTGAATAATTCCCCAGACTTATTGCAGCAAAGGCTTTATCTTCAGGTATTGTGTTCTCATTTAAACAATGCATAAGATGCTTATTTCTGTTTCAGCAAGGTATTTTACTTTGGGCAAAAACCTGGCCATATGCACAGGCCCTAAATTATGAATTATCTTCTGTTCAAGCAGCACAGATCTTCCCTCTTCCAAAACTATTTGATGAGATGACTGTTTGCTCCTGAACCATCTAAAGCACAGTGTAGACAGGCCACTCCTCTAGGAGGTGGAAGACAGGTCCCCATCCCAGGCAGGAGTAGAAATCAGCAGCTGTTTCTTGAGTAGAGCCATGATGGTTGTGTTTATTGAACAAAGAAATCCGTGGTTGAGAATTTTTCAAAATTCCAAAATTCTGTTTACAATGTCTCATTGTTCTCAGCTTAGAGGCAAAGTTTACACTGATGTTTCTTCTGTTGGACAGTTGTCCCTTGAGAATGCTTCTGGAGCGCTGAACTTATGACTGCCTGCTTCAGTCGACCTGATTAATTCACCCATGCCTATTTCAAACAAAAGTTATCTTGTAAAGGATGCGTAGGCAATAGCAACCTAGCCTCACACATGCAATCCGTGTGCTTCTGTCATCAGCACAGTTGTTTATTCCTCTTTGAACACACCTCCCTAGAGGTCAGATGTAGATCACATTTGCTGGGCTACTCTGTACAGTATCAAATCTGAATTTCCTGTACCCTTTCTATTTGAATCAGCAATCCTAACAATGAAGTTATCCAGAGCACCGAGGGGACAGGCAGGGATAAGATACAAAGCCTCATTGAGAAGGAGCTATCAATTAGCAGGCACACATTTACTATTCAAGCTGCATTATAAAGTAATTATATGTCAGCAGCCCTTTATTCAAAGCTTCAGGGGCAAGTAAATAAACTTAGCAGAAGCCACAGCTACTAAATGAAGACATGACATGGGCAGTCAACAGCAGTAAAAGACTTATAGAAAATAAACTCTTTCATATTAGGCTTGGGGAGGGGGCATTGCAGTGGACTCAGTGCAAAAACCTTGCTCTAGATTTGGAGGCTCTTGCTCATGGCATCGTGCAGTTGAGTTTTGTTCTTAACAAAGGGCTGGGGTCATAAAACCACAGTGTAACCTCTGCAAGCTGAGAAGACTTATTCTCTGGGCACAGGGTGAATTTTTCAAGGCATTACAAGTAAATGATTAGTTTGCATGTTCCAATGAATTAAAATAGACTACTTAAAAGACAGGGAAGTTTCATGGTGTGAGCATGCATAATCAGAGCGGCCATGCAAGATAATTTCTCTTTGCTGATGTCAGTGGAAGACAGGGAAATAAACCATGGTGTTTCTACCAAAGTGATTTTGTTTCATCTGAGTCAAAGGTATTCAAGTGCTCTTGTTGAAATGACAGTGGTATCGCATGATATTCCAAAGGGACAAGTTAAAATTCCATTTGTGCCAAGAGTATGCACTGCCAAGTCTTGGTGTGTTTGAGCTTTCTCACGTTTAACACTGGATTTGCTGGGCTTGTTCATTGTGCATGACAACTAAGGAGCCTCGTGTTACTTCACTTATTCTAGAGCACATAAAACAAGTTGGAGCTCTAACAGCTACTGGCTCAAATCAAAATCTTTCAAGCCCTTAACGGGAGAATTACTTTACAGTTACCACTTGCAGTGAAAGCTAGTACAGAAATATAATTCATACAATAATCACTCCTGGGTCCATCTGAAGAAACTTGTGGGGTTCACAAATACCATCCTGCTCTGGTCAGCAACCTCTGCCAATGCTGTTTGATACCTTGGCTGTCATCATTGTCCATAGGAAAAAAATAAAGAATGAAAAAGCCCCCCAGGCACACAATCTTAAGTCTGACCTTTCAAAACAATGCTATTAAAAAGCTGATGGCAATTATCATCTTAACTTTACAGCCATAACTGTGCACATACCTCCATCTTGAACAGAAATCACAGGAACTATTGAAGCTTAGGTATAAATAGCAAATTCCCTGTGGTTTTTTCATAACTTTTTTTTCAGGATTCAAACAATTGTGTCTTTTTATCTGAAATCCTCCAGGTATGTGATGCCTTAAAATGCTTAATATATTTGACATGACATGTTATTCTATGTCACTCTCTATTGCACAGGCTGCTTCTTCAACTAGTATGACAAATTGTCACAGGGGAGAGGCATCAAGAGAAAATACAGGAAATGAAATATGCATTTTAATTTCACCATGGTAGTCAGGATGTGAATAAAGAACAGGTGCATCATATGTGTGAGAGTCTGCAAAAGCAAAAGTCCTTTTACTAGATAGGAAAATGGACAATTTCACGGGGTGGAGGTGGTTTCCACAGTCTAGGATATTTGGGTTTTAACTATAGAGGACCAGAATATCTAAAATTAATATTCTTCCCAATAAGGTCCCAATTTTTAAGGGTGCTTAGTGCAGATAAGTGGAAATTTTTAAGAGGCAAACTACCAGAAAATGCAGACATGCAGAGTGCCTTTGAAAGTGGAGCATCTTTTTTCTTTTTTTCTTTTTTTTTTTCCAATTGAAAATATGCATGAATGGTAGGGCAAGGCAAGTATATGGGGTGACAGGGGTGGCTTATAATGAAGTACAAATCAGAAGTCCAGTGTATCTAGATGGGCTGTGATATCTCTTTCATGAAATCTCTGGCAACAGGGTGGCATATAGGGAGTATGAAACAGGAAATCATCAGCAGGTTTTGTTCTGTGGTTTGCCTCAGTGATACCATGACAATATTGGCTGCATTCCCACAGGACACAAATAAAGCAGCAGTTCAGGAAGCCTGACGTTAGTTCACAAAAATCTGATGATACCCACCGAATTTCCCACTGCTGGGATAATGCAGCTCCAGCCAGCTTCTAAATTTCTTTCTTGTAAATCCTTTCCGAAGTATAAGGGAAAAAGTCCACAGTGAGCAGAGTCCAAACTCGACCAGTCTCTTCCATTCTTCAACCTGAAATGTGTCCAGCTGGGCTGTGGAGGTGAGACTGAAGAAATGAATTGTCCAAAGTTTGTTATTCCCTTATCAGCCACTTTTAAACACCTTTTGTTGCCTCTATGCTTCCAGGAGCTTTCAGAGGCAAGTATAGACTGGAGCAAAGGTGTTGCTGCCTCTGTTAGAGAGAGTATTTGGATGAGCTCTGCCACATCACCCAGCAGTACACCTTATATCCCTCACCAGGAATTTGGGGGGGAACTTAGGAAGAAATCAGGCAGTTATTTGCTGCCTGAGTACTTCTAACCCCACACTTTGACCATGTGTATTCATAGGCACTATGAGCATATGGCTATGACCTACAAGTGAGTGGGTTAAGCTAGAGATCTGTATGTGAGAAAGATGAAAAGGAGCACTCTTACATAGTCTGAATGGAGTTGGATTTATCTTTCTGTTCTCTGGACAAGCTGGTAAAGTTTTCCTCCCTTTTATTTTCATCCAGTTACATCTGTTTGGTTTTTTCCCTCACTTTACTATATATATTTTCTTGACTCAAAGCTTTCAAGAACTATGGTAACTAAGAGGAAGAGTTGTTAAATAATACAAACTCATGGACTTTGGAAATGGAACATTCAGATATTTCTAAATGAAATAGTTATGTTTCATTTCCAGCTGAAATTTTTGACCATTTGGAAGGAGAAATGTAGGCAAATGAGCTAGGATTGCTGGCATCCCATCAGCCTGTCAGATCAGCAGAACCCTGGCTTGACTCTGGTCATGCAGAAGTGCCAGTCTAACTGTTGTAATCCATAAATCTGAATTTTGGGATTTCCTGTGCAGGTAGTGCTCTGGCACAGCAAATCAGACACTTCAAAAAGCACAGGACTCGAAAGCATGAAACACAAGAGCATATTTCTAGCCAGAAAACACTGGAAGAATATGTGCATCTGCTCTACCACTTCCCTAAATTCCAGGATCACTATCAGTGTGCATTGTAAATGCAGCAATTCTGTTATCTTTGGAAATGCACAGGAATATCCCAGGCGAGTTACTGAAAGAGAGGGATTATGAAATTGTTGTGTTTTTTAGCAGGTCTGAGTGCAGGACTGTGTTTGCAGATGGCAGGATCACTGTTCAGAGTGGGCTGTTACCAACCATATGTCTAAGAAGAGCCCTAAATCCCTTATCAGACCTTAGATTATTCACTATTTTTGCTCTAAAATTTATATTTTCTCTTTGTGAAAAACACATACTCAATCCTTTTCTTACTGGTATAGCAAAACAATATCAAGCTTTGTAAAAATAATGATATGTGAAATGTAATGAATCCTACTTCATGTTTAAAGTAAAATTTTTGCAGCAAGAATGATATTTTTTCAAGCTGTCTCTTAAATCTGGAATAAAAACCACTATTCTCACTTGAAATGGGCAAGCAAAATTCCCAGGCAAAATGAAAACAACCAAAAGTCAAAAGAAATGGGCTATATTTGAATGATGGAACTAAAACAGAACAAGTGTGCCATTGTCAGGCTTCATTGTGAAGAACAGAAAATATAATTTGACAAGGGAGTGGCCCATCATACTGCTTTATTAGTTGTTTTGTTCTGGTTTTTTTTTTTTTTTTTTTTTTTTTTTTTTTTTTTTTTTTTTTTTTTTTTTTTTTTTTTTTTTAATTTGGAAAGTTAGCTTTCCATTTTTAACATTCAGAAAGCTATTTCTGAGAGAGCACAGTAATGCCATTACAGATTGTTTTGTAGGTCTACTCTCACCAAAATATATAGCCAGAAAGAGCTACTTTATACTGCTGGTTCAAACACTGTTTGCAAAATTCCCTCCATCTGTCAAACGAAAACAACTCAGAATGAAATGGATTAGAATGTAAATAGCTTTAAATATGCATATGCATACATTCTTCCATACTCCTGTAACTGTGCTGATTATCCAGAGGAAGTCTCCTTGTGTTGTAAAGTGTTGATTTTTTTTTTTTTTTTCAGCTTAATATCTCATGTTTTCCAGGTGGGACATTTTGAGATGGACTTTGAGTTAATTATAGAATGACAGATGTCCAGAAGACAGGCTCTGGGTTACATTTGGAGACCAAGAGTTAATTGTGTTTCAAACCACCTGAGATTGTCACGTGACAGTAGTGTATTCTGTGTCTCGAAAACTTAAATCAAGTTGGGCATCGTACTTACAGCTGGACATTTTGCCCCTGAAATCATTAGCAACTCCCCTAAAAGATCCCCAACTAATCCAATTCAACTCCTTAATTAATTTAAATGTTCTGAATACAGTCACCTCATCCCAAGATGATGGTACTGAAAATGTGAAGTAACTGAAGAACAGAAGGTTAAATCCTAGGCAAAATTTATTACTATAAATCCAGCATAATCCTAAATATCCTTTTTCAGACTTTGCAGAAGTGTCCTTATTCATTTTCAGCATGATTGGTACAATTTTCAGTCCAAGATTTTCCAATATAAATGGAAGAAAATTATTGGATAAAGCTAAAATAGGCTTTAATGACCATGAAAGCAGTCTACAACTATGCTGTGGAAGAACAATTTGCTATTTCTTTAAAATACATACCAGTCTGTCTATCTGTCAACTCCTTTAACATAGAGTATATATAAATTTGTGTATTAAAAAGAAGTACCTAAGAGTTTGGTTCTGACAGGTGCTGAATGCCTGACAGAAGAAGCTCAGAAACTGTCAGGATCCTTCTCAAAATAGATGATTTTCACAGACAGCAGAATAACTGTGAAAGAACATTCTTAACCTCAAATAAATACCAGTTTACCAACTTCACTTTCTGATCTGAATTGGAAAAACACAGCATTGTTTATACATAAGAGGTGTCCTATAGTTTTTCTACATTTTTTGTATTTAATCTTTGAATTCACAGACAAAAAAATGTCGAAGGTTACATAAAATTGTTGTTTGTTTTCTTTTATGTGCATCTTCCCATTACTGAAACTAGGGAAACTGAAAAATTCTCATAAAAATGTTTATTAATTTGCATCTTATCCCAGGTTTCGGATTTGATTTTTTCAGAGATGCAATGAGAACATTTCTTTTGACATCAAAGTGATTCAGGAAGTCTCTAGCTAACCAGGTAGGGATGTGTCTCCAAACTTCTGCTGACCCTTAGTAGTCTGAACTAGAATCAGATATTATGTTGTTAAACAGATATTAAGATATTAAACAGTGCTGATACCAATACAGACCCCTAAAGAATAGCCCTCATTACTGACCTCCCTCTGGATATTGAGGTGTTGTCTGCTCTCCAGATGCAAACATCTATCCAATTCCTTATCTGCCACAGAACCCACCCACTAAAACCATGTATCTACAATTTAGAGAGGAGGATGTCATGCAGGACAGTATCAAAGGCCTAACAGAAACCCAGAGGGATGATGACATCCATAGTTCTTCCCTTGCTCACTGATGGAGTCACTCCATCACAGAAGGCCACGGGGTGGCTCAGGCAGGACTTGCCCCTCCTTGGTGGAGCTGTGCTGACTGTCCTGAATCACCTCCCTGTTCTCCAGGTGCCTTAGCACAGCTTCTGGGAGGATCTGTTCCATGTAATTGCTTTAGAGTTGCCTTTGCAGTCATTTTACATGTTTACCAAATCAATTCTGAAATACAAAATATTTTTGTATGTGCAGGTATATTTGGTTTTTTGTCTGACTGTTTTTGCAAACTGTTGGAAATAAACTTCAGATTGCACTGAAGTCAATATCATGCAATTTATGCAGAGGAAAGTATTCAAACATTCTTTCTTTTCTTCAGATTAGATACATGTTTATTACAGAATCTTGAACTGTCTGTGTGTGAGACAAGGTAAAAAAGAAAATTCACACAGCTTAGCACATTCTCCACCAGATCTTAGTGCTTAATTTCATGCATATTAGCATATAAACACAGATAAATATAACAAGACACATCATTGCTGAAGGCTACTAACATTTCTGCATACATGAGAAAATTAGCTGGCACCACAATAACTTTGTTGGGGAGCTATGCCCAAGTAACTCCCTGCATATTTGATTCTGAAATAAAAATTACTTTACTCTAGAATGACTATTCCCTCCTGGAAGCAGAGTAATTATTCTGGAATAAAATTGCTTTTATTCTGGAGATGAATGTCTGCACTGGGGAGTTATTCCAGAATAGTTAAACTATACCAAAATAACAATAATGGAAGTTATTACAGAACAGCTCTGCTGGTTAATTTCCCCCGTGTAGAGCAGACCAAAGGCTGAGTTACACCAGAATGTATTGTACATAATTATGTGAGTGATTGCTGTAGAGTAAGACAGATTTTAAAGGGAATTATTCCCATTTAAGACAACTCCTCATACTCTTCCTCTGTCTCCCCCTTCCCCCTGCCCCAAATAAAATTCCAGTTAATTGAGTCCTGCAGCTATGAACGTTTCAATAAAAGAAAGGAGTAAGTTCCAGGGCAGAACAGTAAATTAGTGTAGCCAATCCCATCCAAACTAGAAGAAACATCTACAGCTGGCACTACTCTGTTTACTGCCTCATACACGTGTCACTCATACTGGGTTGTCCTGCTTTCCATTCACAGTGACAGCTATCGTCATATTCCAGAAGCAAAACTCCCTTGTGCCTGTTCTTACTAAGCTGTGGCTGTTTCAGGGGATTTCCCTTCGTGTCCTGGAAGGTGCCAAACCCCTGAGTACACCGTGTGAATCTGCCTTTCTGAAGCAAACCCTGCACTCAGTGCCTCATCCTTAGCTAATGAGAAAGGGGGGAGGGAGAAGAGGGAACTTCTAGCACTTAAACACAGGTACTTCCAAGTCATATAGGAGAATAAACTGAGGGTCTGTGGGTATGGTAAACCTCAGCTTTGTAGGGAGGCAACATGATACTGATAAGGATAAACTTGGGTTTTATCAAGCCTCTACCTCCTGTCAAGCTTTTCTTCGTCTTTCATTCCTGAGATTGGATACTTGGGTGAAGTCCAGAATTTGGACTTTATTAAAACTAAGACTGTTCCACATAAGCAGGGCTGTACAGAAGTTCTTAAAGTCAGAAACATCCACTTAGACTCTGTTTTGCTGTGGTGTACACTGGCTGTAGATCAGGCCCCCATGACTCCTCAGGGGTGTTAAATGAGCTGCACTATCAGGGGCACAGTCCTGGTCTGTGGAGCTCTGGCATGGCTCTGGAAGCCTCTGAAAGATTTATATTATCTACATAGAAAAACAAGTCAGGGTAAAGGGCTATGAGGGGAGAGGTGAAGGGTAGCTTGGTGGTGTCTGTGTGTATCACAGTGGGAAAAAATCTTGCTGCAGCAGGCTGCTCCTGGGTCTAAGTGTTTTGACTGGTGTGTCTAAGTATCTTCCCTGCTTGTATTCTGACATGGAAGCTCCACTTGCCATGCCAAGTCACCTAATCCTTGCAGACTATCCAGCCTTAAGCCCTTATTTTATGTGCTGGCAACCTGCTTGCAGTATGTTAATATTTTGTTGACACCGAGCCTTTGCTGGCTGTCATTAGTTTTAGTAAGATGAAATCTCACTTGTGAGAGATAGTGTATACCCACAAATATGATGCATGTTTTATTTTAGAAGTCACATTCTCATCTGCTCCCAGCTGTTTTTCAAGTAATTGGATTAATCCTGCAAGACCCAAGACCCCAGGACTTTCATGATGTCCCCAGTCAGTTGTGTGTTTAAAAAATGAGCCCTGGAAAGGTGCTTTGTGGCTTGGAGGCCTCTGATTTTTGGTGGTGAGTGGAGTGCCCCTGTGTGCTGCATTCTAAAACTTCAGAATAGCTAAGAAAAAGAGTAGAAAATGCTAGTTATGTTTGTCAACTACAGTTCTCGAGACCTTGTTTTGCCCTGTTAGGAAGTTAAATGACTTTCTACCTTTCAGATGCCTGACTTCAACTCTGTAGCCTGTCAAGCTCCGAAAACAAGACTTGGGTGATCATGCTGTCAGTCCATATCTATTTGTTGTTCTCTGATAGCTTTTGTACACTTTGATTGATGTCAGTGAAGTGTGACTGAGGAAGCCAAAGTCTCAGAAATGCACAGCAGCACCCAGGATGGGCTGCTCTGTCAATTTGTGGTGCCATTAAAAAGAAAGCATGCTAAGTTTTACTTGCGATCTTCAGGACATTTTTAAAGTTTTGCAATCAAATGAATCAAGTCAGACCTTCAAGAATGGAATCACATTATCTGACCCAAAGGGAAGTGGTTCAGTTACTCTAAATGGGAGCTGTTTATCCCTTTGGAAGTCCTGCTCGTTTAGAAACCAGATAAATGCACAAATCTGCTCCATAGTTTATGCTGAATTTCATTTCAGGTTTTGTCTTCTTTATATTTGTCTCACCAGCTCTCTGAGTTTAAAATGTTGTGTGTGCACATTCCTTTGATGATCACGATCCCCCCTCCCAGAAAGTCAGGCAAATTGCACATGGGCGTTCCCAGCAATGTTCTAACATAACATTTATCAAAAATAGATGACCTATGTTACAACTTTGTCCATTATTTCTCACATAGTTGTTCATCAGTGTGATGGTAACAGAGGGTACTACTGTAAAAAACGCCCACTGTTTGGCTCTCCCAGTAATCTGAGCTCAGGAAATTTCATAGTACCTTTATGTTCTGAACAGGAAACAAAGACTGTATTTCATCATCTCAATACTGCATTCTTCATTTTAAGACTTTGACACAATTGTATTCAAGTTCACAATTCTATTCTTGTCTTAAGAGGCTGTAAATTTAGGATGGTAACAACTACTTTAGCTTATTAAGTGTCCTTGCCATATATACATAATTCTTCTGGGTGGTGAGGTGGAGATAATAGGTAGGAATTCATACCACTACAATCACACATTAAATGATCACCAGATTAAAAGTTGACACACTAGGAAGTCATAACAGAGTAATGAGCCAGATGAAGTATGTGGCTCCCAGCTCATGACCTTGCTAAGTATCCTTTGCAAGAGAAAGGAGATTCCTGGAACTCTTGCAGTGGTTCTCCAGCCTCTAGTCCTCATCACCCTTGTGGTCTCAGATAGTTTTTCTACTGCATTTTTTTGCTTTTAAATTGCAAACTTGTTAGTGCTTAAGTAACACTGTTTTATGAAATAATTAATTACTAAACTTTAAATCAGTAAATAATAGATACACTGAAAAAAACCTCAGGTGAATATTTTCTGATTCATTTATAGTGTCTCTTCTGAGAAATTCCAAGTCTGTGATGCCTTATCCTTTCTTTGTTTTCATGCCTTTGTTTAACATGGTCTTACATCTTTAGTTTTACTTTAAATTATTCTCAGTAATGGAGGGTCTGAACAGCCACCTCTGTGTACTGGTGCAGAAGGGGTAAGAAAGAGAAAATGCTGAATGTGGTCTGCTGGTTTAAGCTAAGTGATGTCTACATACATAGTATGGTGCTACTGATGTTATAGTCAGGCTGAAAAAATCAGCATTTCCAGGCTGACTACCTGGCACCTGGGTTTGGTTTGCTTTAAGCTCTGATGTTAGCACTGAAGTTTCTTTACCCTTTTATACTTATGTAACACGCTGATGCCAAACCAAGATAACTTGAATTACCTTCGTACTTCTAAACCTCCCACTGACAAATGACTGACCCAGCAGTTCTCATAAATTCAAAGACTTAGATTACTTGGTCTGCTATGACTTTTCACTGTGACCTGCAGCACAAACCAGACCATATTGTTCATACTCTTACTCACTGGACTATGTCTTTGCAAAGAACAAGCAACAGCCAGGAAAGCAAGGCAAGAGGCTTCCTGCTAGGCATTTGTCTACAACTACTACCCTTCTATCCATAAGCCACAGGTCTGGGGACTTTTGGGTTCTGCCCTCTTATAGCTTCTCAGTTAGCAAAAACAGATTTAAGTAGGACAGCTCCCTTCCCAGGACAGATTTTGACGGATACTTGCACATTAAATGCCAAACAGATGAGAAATTTTCTTGCTGGGGTCATTTGATATCGTGTTTTATTGCACAATGCAACTGCTTATCTCGGGTTGCAGAGGTCATTTGCTGCAGGGGAGGCTGAGAATGTCATTAGAGCACCGTGCCCTGAGATAACCTGCAGCATATCATTAAACCATCTAATGACTCTATGGCCCATTGACCTCCATCACTCATTTGCTAACAATGTTTGTTATTTACAGGCACTAGGGAAATTACTGTTGAGTTATTTCTCAACCTTCCCTTGTTGCTGCCATCACAATACCTGGTGATACCCAACAGGAAAATGTAGAAAGCCAGTAAATTTGCTTTAAAGAGATGGTCTGGTGTGCATGTGAATGAAGTCTGTAGGTGCATTTATTGAGTCCCTCCGGTTGTCACCGCCCCCATCTCCCCCCCAGAATCTGGTATATCACACTTGTCACTGAAATAATATTTTCACTAAGCCATTCCTTGCCATGCAGCTTTGGGTTCCACTGGCTAAAATTTTCTTTAAAAGCATGTTATGCAACAATCTGGGATGGAGATAAATGCAGTGATGGAAGAAGCTGAATACAGAGGTAATTGGTACTTGTACTGAAAATGTCACTTTACCCTCAGATTCTTAAAGTAAAGTAAGTGGGACTCTTAAATTACTATCCTTTTCTGCAGATGTGAAGTATTTGCTACCCCTCATATTAAAACACTTCTTCCATTAAACAGGGTATTTTCAAAGCAACTTAAGGCTATTAAAAAGCTAAAATTTACTGAAACTGAAAGGTACTGACTTGGACTTTTGTTTGGTTGTGAGATTTTGGAAGATAAGTGAAGATAAGGTAGTTATTAAACTATTTTGCAGTTAATATGCTGTAAATAAAACCAGTGGTGTTTCCAGAAAATATTAAGCTTTCCTAGTGGTTACAAGTCCATTCAGCAAGTTAAATGAACCTGCTGTTTTTCCCAAGTATGAGCAATTGAACTTTCCTTTGCAGTAAATGAAGGCTAATGAAGAGTGTGAAATACAGATGGAATAATATTCCAATCACGTGCCTGGTTGCAACCTCACAGAGAGGGGCATAGCTTTCACTGCCTTTAGTGAATTATGACAGTACAGAACAAGGTATTGTGTACTGCTAGAATTAATTAGCATTACTGGTTCCATTTGAGAGTGACCAGATGTCCACAGCCAAAGCAGGACATCTATCTCTGGTTGCCAGGATTTCAAAAGGACAACAACGTGCAAATCAAGCCAAATTATGTTTGTACTGCAAAAATTATTTCAGTTCTTGGGATTTTCCTTTGCAAAAGAGGGTAATAGCATAAACAAGTGGTGTTTGTGCTCGAGAGAGTCTGATTCTGTTACCATACCTACTGCAGTTTTCCTTTTTAAAGCAGGAGTGAGTTTGCAGGGTTCTACAAAGTCTCCCTCATTATCGCTTTTTCGATTTCACTTCTTCACCATTTGTAAAATTGGGTTAATAAATAATAATATTGTAAGTGTAACAGTGTGAAATACAAAGGAATATGTCTGGGGTACAGATCTAGCAGAATAAATTATCAGGCCAGCTAAGGACATTGAGGGCATCAGCTCAGATCAGTCTATAGAGTAGCACAGTTTAAGGATAGTATTAACTAGGCATGGTATTAAGTGGCCAAGTAGCATTTTACAAAGCTGAGTAAAGGTGCAACCAAACAGAAGGTCAGTTTTTGCAGTCTAATAATACAACTGATGATAATCCAGAGTACACTGGCAGCCAGGAAAAGCTTAGCAGGATGATAAACAAATGAATTACCACAGCTAAATGACATCAGCAGAGCTACAGGAACTGGCTGGAGCAGCGTCCTTTGCCACCAGCAAATGCTATCTAAAATGCATTAAACTAATGTGTTAATCTAAACCACAATGAACTTGCTATGCTGAAGTAATTCCGTTCAATTTTTGTGGCACAACCCCTCCAACTTTTCACTAGGTTTTATTTAAGCCAATGCAGGTTTAGTCACTGACTTCAAAACTCCAGATCCCCAACACTGGGATTCAGTGGAGACGCTCAGTTCAATGTTGCCTTTGTCAGATTCCAGAATGAAGACCCTCACTTTCAAATCATCCTGAAGGAATATTGACCCAACACCACTCCCTTCTTTCTCTTTCACTCTGGTCAGTCATTTGGTAGAAAAGGGTGTCTCTGTTGATCTTCAAGATGTACCATGATGTGCAAGTACCAAGTTCCTCTGAAATATTTTGTGCAGTAAAACTGCCACCATACCCATCCCTAAAGTAAAGGTACTGTTCTTAAGACAGGAAATATTCTGATAATCAGATAATCAGTACCTCCTACTTCTGAGTACAAGCCTGAGAAGAGGACTCAACAAAGATGTTTTAGGACTTGCAAGTTTATCAAAGATTTCAAAAGGCACAGAATCATGGTCCCTGCAAAATCACTTAAAGAGTTAAGTTTTTTTCCCTGTATAGTGTTCCTTTTAATCTGGGATAGTCTTGCTTCATCTCTCAGCCATAGGAGTTCATTAAGGCTCCTCCTGATCTGTTAATAAGCCACCTATTCTGATCTCTTTATGCTTCCAAGTGTGAAACTGCAAACTCTTTTTGAATGGAACACTGGCTATTTTCTCTGTTATCTTTTACATCCGTGGAACTCTTACCAAGAGTGGACGTGTAATTAACATGAAGAATAATGGATTAAATGACTTTCATCCAAGCAGAAGCCCTGTGAAGTAGAGAGATGGTAACAGCACAGACTTTTCCTGCAAGGGACAAGCACAAGAATTTCTTTGTAAAGAGGTGCTTGGTGTAGCAACTTAAAAATATAATGGCAAAGATGTGATGAAGGACCGTCTGCTGGGAGGGAAGTGAGGCATGCTTGTGTTGTAAGTGGATCTGACACAGCTAGTGAGCAAAACAGCAAGAGGACTTCTTGGGAAAGAGAGCTCACACGGTACAAAGAAGGAGTTGTTTTAAGGTGAATGAAGATAGGCTCCTCCTATCTTCAAAAAGTGGACAGGCATGATGAAAAAACCACATTAGGGAAATAGGACAGCACAGTATAGATGTTATACTATGGGGTTTCAGATCAACTATGTACAGAATCACTTCTGTGGACTCTGTGCATGTCTTTAATCAGATGTCCTTTGAGGGTCAATTTCTAAATCTGGAGAACCTGCAAGATAGGGAAGGTGAGAAAGGTGTGTTTAAATTACTATACCATCAGGGAGCATAGCCCTAGACTTTACTTGTGGGTCAATATTACAGTATAACCTTGTGTCTACCAGGAAATAATGGAGTGGAGTTGTCAAAAAGGACGTGGAAGGGAAAGATCACTCTGGTGTTCTCAAATCAAAGCAAGGCACGGGACTGTCTTCCTGGAATTTGAACACATCAGCCTGGTAATCTTGTAAGTAGGAAAGGCTTACCCAAAACTGTATGTCAGAAATCTCCTACTTAATAATTGCCTGCAGACTGTGACAAAACTACTTCTTGTCTTTGTCTCAGCTTAACCAAGGAGGCTAACAAGTGTGAGGCTGACTGGTCAGGAGCCCACTGAGGGGTCCCAATTCAAGCCATGGCAATATGAGAAAAAATCATCATCTTTTAGCTGGGATTTTTCCTGTTTTGGATGTTAGCTCCTCTGGATCCCATCATTAAATGCACAACAATCTGCTTTTCAACAGTACACTTAGTAATTGGAGAGTGCTGATGCAAACTATGCTGGATACCAGACTTCTCTTTTGTATCCTTCAGTGTTTTACTGTTTCCTTGGTAGTCCACAGAGGTGATAATTGTGTGTAGAGTGGGTTTGCTGAGGGTTTTATTTTTAAAAAACTTAGTAGTTATTGTCTATTTCTGTCACAGCTTTTATGGTGTTTCAGTGATGGTTTGACAATTTTTATTTTCAAATTGACAGTTCCGATAATGATGTACTACTCAGGAAATCTGTAAATCTTCTGCTGAATAAATCCTCTGTATATTTTTGTTTAATGTATTTGGCAGCATTTTAATGGATTTAAAATTACATTTATTGTTCGTGATACTGTGTGACAAGGGATGGATTTCAACCGCTCCTTTCCCAGGAAACATAGTCTTATTACTTGATGTAGAAATACTGCTTTTACATATGGGCTACTTATCACAATTTAAACTTGCCCTCTGACAGTGATTCACATAAACCTTGTGTGCTCTGTGGCCAAACTGGGAAGCTCAGCAAGCACTGAGTATTATCAGATTCTCATGTTTCAAAGGAAAATATATGGATTATGATTGAATTAAAGCTGCTGTTCCTGTTTCCTGCTGTATCACCCAAATATTGCCCAGTCCAAGAGTATCTCCCATTGTGACCCACATGGAGCCTCTCTGTCTGACCATATCTACTCTTCACACGCCTCTGACTGCGTCAGGGAAGGAGGAAGATGGGAGAAGAAGGGCAGGACACCCAGCATCTCTCTGCTTCTAGGCACGTCAAAGCAAGATTTTTTTGATGAGTCCTAATTATTCTGATTTGTTACTCAGATCTGGTTTTGTGTCTGAAAACATATCCTAACCTGCTCAAGCAGGCTCACCAAGCAAGTCAACATAACTGGCATATGTCAGGGTAAAGGCAACAACATTTCCAACCACAGGATTGCACAGGAGCCCATTCCATCAAATTCTCATTCAGGTCCCTTAAAAATCATTCTCCATCTTTATGTAATACTCTTCTTCATACTGAGAGGCTGCTGTGAGAGGCTTTGAAGACAGTAGGGGTCCAGGGATTGCCCAGAGGGTTTTTGATTAGCTCCCATAAGTTAATCATGAATCATGATTGCTTCAACCCACACTTACCTATTCCTGTCAGAGCTACTCTTAGCAGCAGTTTTGTGCTTTTATAGCTTCCCACAGAAGTGAACTGTCATCAGGGAGACACACAGTCCTTAACAGACCCTCTTATCAAATGAGTGTCCCTAATTTCAGTACCACAGCAGATGCATTCACTACACAGCTTCTTCCTAAGTCGTGTTCCATCTGAACCCTGACCTGTTGGGTAATTAGCCAGCATGGACCAGCCAACATACATTAAACAGGCATGGACCAGCCAACATACCTTAAAGAGGCTTCCATGCTTTTCTCTCTGTCTCCCTCCTCACTGACTGCACATCCAGGAGGTGCTGCCCGTGTATAACCATGCATGCTGCTGGTGTGTGGTGGCACGTTAAACTCGGGCCACACCTTGCTCTCCCCTCTCTACCTGTGGTTGCCCCATCGCTCCCACTGGCCTGGGGCCACCAAGGGAAGAATGTTCCATCCAGATTCCTGTCATTTTTGTTCACCATAGAAAAAACAACAAAAACCCCAAACCAATACAAAAAACCACAGCAAAACACCAGAACAAGTGAATGAAACATTTTCTTTCCAAAGTGTTCCAGAAAGGGCATGGGAAGTAGAAAAACTGCAATTCAGTCAGAAGATTTTATTTTACCTTTGATACTTTTCTTTGTGATTTAGAACTGTCGGTCCTCAATATTCCTTTATTTAGTATGTGGGTGCAAGGGCAAGAACCCAGACAAAATCCATTTTTCTCCCCTTCTTTTATTCATGCTGGAGAAACTTGCAAAACCTTTTTTTTTGTTTGTTTGGGTTTTTTGTTTGTTTGGTTTTTTATGTTTGTTTTTTGTTTTGTTTGTGTTTTGTTTGTTTGTTTGTTTGGTTGGTTTTTTTTTTTGTTTTGTTTTTGTTTTTTGTTTGTTTCTCCCCCTCTCCCCCCCCCCCCCCCCCCCAAAAAAAAAAAAAAATATATAACAAAAGTGGCAAGAAAATCCCTTCACCCTCTAATTTGAGAAAAACAGTTGTTGGCCTGTTTTTACTCCAGTGAGGTAAAGATTTGTTACTGCTGAACAGAATGACTTTTTCTCTAAAACAAAACTCTCTAATGTGGACATTATACCAGCATAACTCAAATAGAATCAGATTTGTTTTCTCCTCACTCGCAGTAGCTACAACTGCCAACTTTTCTGTGCAAACAAGCCATCCTAGTGTCATACCTGGATTGTGGTTTAGCAGAACCCTTTGAGACAGTTGTCCTTGCCCGTTAGTTTCAAAGCGTTGCTGTGGCTGCCTGGACAAACAGACAGTGGGGTGGCAAATGTAGCCTAATCTGACTATGGCACCCCACTGCCACTAAAGACAGGAAAAAACCTCTGGCTTGCAAATACTCTACCAGAGACCCTAGTGAAAGTGAAGTCACGGGGTTAATTTCAATTTACTAGGGAAATCTCTGTAATACCAGAAAAGCTGATGGTAGTGTTGGCCTGGATGTTCCAATTTTTATCTGTTCTTTCAGAGTATCATTTGCTCTCTTTTCTAGGTCAGATGATAATAACTTACAAGTGAACTGTTAATGTGAAAGAAGGTATTATATCATAGAAACATAGAATCATCATAGAATTATAGACTCATAGATCCATAGAAAAGCTTAGGTTGGAAGGGCCCTTAAAGATCATTTAGTTCCAACCCACTGCTGTGGCAGGGACACTTTTCACTAGATCATATTTTCACTAGATATACATCCTCACTCTGCTTTTTCCAGGGACTGGGGATCATTAGGAACTGTCTAGTTTCATTGTATTTTTGCTTTCTTTTTTTTGGTCTAAAGCTCATTTGCTCTTTTATTTTTTTAAAAACAACCTGTGAATACTTCAGTAGTCACACTACAAATCACCATTTCCCAGACAGAAGTTAGCACAGGATATGGTGTAAACTATATCAAAACTCAAGTGGATGCATCATGCATGGTAAAATCTGCTAGAATACAATTATCATTAAATCATCCATGAAGATATATTGACATTTTTAAAGAAATGATAACTCTGATGTTATTAATTGTGACTTCAAAGAGACTAATTAGAATTTGTTCTCTTTGTCACTATGACTGATACTTTTTTGTCTTGGCTGAAAATCTTCTCTTGGAAACACTACAAAATATTTTGAAGAAATAATAATATGTGAAATAGCAGTGAGCAATGTCAACTATGCTAAGTTTAGTGGTATAATTTCTCTCTTCCATCAACAGCTACTCATACAAGTCATGTCTAAGGAGGTCTCAGCCATGTGATCTCTTCCACTGAACACAGATCTGACTTTCTGCTGCATGCTACCCATGAATTCCTTCACCCTGTATTTAGAATAGTGCTGTGAGCACTTGTTCTCTTCTAGAACAGATTGTGAGGGTTGAAGAGATTCATATTCCTTGCAAACAGGCACCCCTCCATTGTTGGAGGTTATCCTCCTTCTTTGTATCCTGCTATGGATGGAAAGAGAAGTTTATTCTTGGCAGGACTCTGCACGCATTCAAATTTTTCCACTTTCCACAGAGGCTTTTGTCTCTGTATCTAGAAATGAGAATAGTCTCAAAATTGAGACAGGCCATTATGTAATGAGATCAGAAGGAAACTCTTTCCCCTCTGCTTGTAAGCTTCAATTCTCTCTCTCACTAGTTATTTTTAAGGTGTGTATCCTCATGACCCAAGGCAATCCATAAATTGTACATTACTAATAGCCTTGAAATGGCTTGAGATAACAGACTTTCCTGTAACAAGAACAGACTGAAAAATGATTTCCAAGAACTTTTATAAGTTCCTGTATTATTATTTAATTATTCCATTTCATCCCTAATGGCACAACTGTAAGACAAGGGTTCAGTTGTAACTGTTTGGCACTTTCAAGCAGGCCTTTCCATCTGTAGGGAGAACTGGGTTCTTTTTGCCTAACATGATTTGTCTAAAATGTTAGACATCTTACCCAAACTATTCCTTTCTCCTGTTCCTTTTATGATCTGTGGACAAAACCACCCACTGTCCCTCAGCAGGTTGAATTACCTTTATAATTTTCAGAGTTCCTTGAATAAGTGTCCAGAGAGTGTCTAGCTGAGGCAAAACACCAGTTTTCAGTGGATAAAACCTAGATGACCTGAGTCCTATCCTAAAGGAACACAAATTGCATTACGAATCTTCCAAAGTATTTTTAACCTCATATTATTTCATGTTATTATTTACTTTTGTGAAGTAAACTTACTTGTCAGTGTTTTATAAAAGTCTGGATTTATATGAAGAGAGTCTTCAAACATATGAGGTATTTTTCTAAAACTGGTGGGATCATTGAAAAAGCTCTTGTTTGCCTTCCTAATTTTCCCTTTGCTGCTATTTTAAAGAGTGGTGAAAAATGTGCTCACTCTAACTTGGACAGAGATAGTCCAAACTAATTCTATGCTTTCTTTCCAAGTAGTCTGATCCAAAAATCCATTGAGGTCATTGATGTTTAAATTGGTTTTGGCCTCCAATGGAAACATATAAGAGCTCATTCTGTAGCTTCAGGCCTTGTGCTAGTACCAGGCATAAGTGCTATTTATCCTTTCCATGCATAGAAATCCAGCTAAAAGAGGCAGCCAATTATTTTGGTCCAATTTTTCATGGTCTTCATGGAAATGAAAGAAGGGAACAAAATCCACTTATTAAAACTGGCTCATCTCCATTTAATTCAAATGGGTCAGAGTTCATTTCATACATTCCTAAAAAAAATACTTCTGCTGGGAGAATAAGCAGGAATAAGATTTATCATTATCTACAATGACAAACTTGTGGATGGACACCAGTTTTCAATGTACATTTAGAAAATTTTTCTTCTAAAACATTAATAAGTATGCTAAAATTGAACTTTTACTGTTTTATCCTCTTCCTGGACTACAACAGCACATTCAAGATGACTAAATCATTCCTAATTCAGTTCTGTATGATTCAATCAAACATATCCAATTAGAACATTAGGTGACAAAACATAAAATAAGTTAAAAGATTAAAAAATCACACTTCCTCCTCTAAGATTAACCATTTGAGAAAAGGCTTATTAAAAAACCCCAATTAGTGAGAAAGTAAAACATTCCAAATACAATCCCTATGTGTTACCAAGCTGAATGTTCAGACCTTGCTACAGATGAGCAGACATACTGCTTTGGCGTGGGTTTTGAAATGTAATTATAGATGTCAATCAGGGAGTCTTTATGTTTTAATACTTAAATTTTTCACTCTTCCTGTGTCCCTCCTGTTCTCTCTTTTTTTTTTAAATCCCCAGTGATCTCATCAAGTAATGGGTTTAAGTTTTTGAACACATCACTGACCATAATGTTGAAATCCTAATGGCCTCTGCCTGTCATCCAAGCAGGCCACTTGCAACATCTAACTAGATGCTGAAGAAAGAACTGCTCCTTCCTTACACTGCCTTTTCTATAGTTCTTGCATAGCTGAGTGTCTTGACTAAATTCATTTTTTCCCCTAAACCCTCCACTTCTCCATTATAGTGAGAGCTGTGCATTGTTTCTTCCATAGAATAAATATTCAGAGGTCTAATCCAAAACTTTGTAAAACATTATTTAAAAACCATGGCCTTGTAAGTGCATTTTTAAATGTCTTTAGCCAGTGTGTGTGCTCTCACACCTTTGAGAAAAATTATTTTCTTTCTTGGACCTGATATTAAGCTGAATTTGTTTTACAAGAAAAGCTAGCCAGACAATGAGAACCACATTTGTGTGGCAGTGTTGGAGGTTTCCAGTGCAAGGTGCTGAGCCCGGGTCAGGGCAACCCTGGGTACCAACACAGGCTGGGGGATGAGGATATGGAGAGCAGCCCTGCCCAGAAGGACTGGGGAGTGCTGGGGGATGAGGGGCTGGGCATGAGCTGACAGTGGACACTCACAGTCCAGGGGGAGGGGATTCTGCCCCCCTGCTCTGCTCTGCTCTGCTCTGCTCAGGTGAGACCCCACCTGCAGGGCTGCACCAGCTCTGGGCTCCCAGCACAGGAAGGACCTGTTGGAGCCAGGCCAGGGGAGGCCACCAAGGTGATCAGAGAGGTGGAACACCTCTCCTGTGAGGAAAGGCTGAGAGGATTGGCTTTGTCCAGGATGGAGAAGAGATGACTTCTGGGTCATCTAATTATGGTCTTCCAGCACCTGCAGGGAGCCTGCAAGAAAGATGGAGAGTGAATCCAAGGGCATGCAGGGACAAGGGGAAATGGCTTTTTTAATCTGAAAGAGAGTAGGTTTAGGCAAGATGGTGGGAGGAAATTATTTTCCAGGTACAGAAAGAGATTGCCCAGATAAATTGTGGATGTCCCATGCCTGGAAGTGCTCAAGGCCAAGTTGGATGAGGCTCTGAGCAACTTGGACTGCTGTAAGATGTCCCTGCCCATGGCAGGGCTGTTGGAACTAGATGATCTTTAAGGTCCCTTGAAACCCAAACCATTCTATGAAATTTGTCCTTGTTCTTCATTAGAACAAACAGTTAAAGAGAGAGTCAAAAGGTGTGTGGGAATGAGGAAATTCACCTTTTGGGTTTGTTTTGGTTTTAGTTTTATTTTTTTATACATATGTGTGATTAATCCTAGTTTTGATGTGCCACAGAGGCAGGCAGCCTTCTCTTACCTTGGGTGATAATACACTGCCTACATTTCTTCTTTTCTCGTGTTCTCTCCACACACAAATACCAACAGAGCTAAGCCATTGTAAACAAGAGTGTAGGAGCAAGAGCCTTGAATAACCAGTGAAGAGGAAAGATTTACTGCTGAATAGAAGTGCTGGCTGCCAGCACTGAGACTCATTTTTCAGCTGTTCTTCAGGCTGTTAAATTATCAGCAGGTGTTCCTAATAGGGGACGTGGTACGCTGTTGATGCCTCAGTGCTGATTCATTCCCACCCTGAGTGCACCAACACGTTCAGAGGGAGGTACTGTGGCACAAGGCTTGCAACAGGCAGCCTGCAGTGCCTCCTCTTCCAGACACCACAGCTGTGCTCTCTGAATTTGCTTCTCCCACTTTTGCTGTTCTGTGCACCTTATTGGCATCAAAGTAAGGGACTGGTAGAAGCCCATCACTGAGAGGCTGGTCTTGGAGTTGGTCTAAAAATTTCAGGGAATCTGTGCTTGGAGGCTGAGTTCTTGAGGATTAGGTGTACAGATGGGCATAACTCTGAGCTTAAGAAGTCTTATATCACTTAAAGCAGGGAATTGAACTTAAGTTTCCAGTTTTACAGATGAGCGTCTATTTTTATGATCATTTAAGTTCCTTTCACATATAACATTGAAAGCTCTATTAAATTTCTCATCACAAGCAATCTCCAAATCTGGATATCATACAATCAGAGAATGGTTTTGGTTGAAAGGGACCATAAAAATCCTGCAGTTCCAATTCCCCTGATGTGGGCAGGGACACCTCCCACTAGACCAGGTTGCTTAATGCCCCATCCCCTTGAATGTGTCCAGGGATGGGGCATCCACAGCTTCTCTGTTCCAGTGTCTCACCACCCTCACAGTGAAGAATTTCTCCCATATATCTAGCCTGTGTTTCCCCTCTTTCAGTTTGAAATACATTTTGTTAAGCAGGATTATTGCTTTCAGGATAGCCTTGGGCCATACATATATCAAAGAAAAAGGAACTGTCCAGACCTGCTTGTAACTAACACAAGCCAGTATCCAAATATGCTAAACTCTCCTGTGAACACGTAAAACAGTTGTCTGAATCAAAAAAGACAACTGGACTGCAAAACAGGCTCTTTCTGATGCTATCTAACTCTGTAATAAATCAAGTAACACTGCATTATCTAATGGTCTGTTCTTGCTTTAAGACACAGATCTGTGATTGTGATGCACTTTAGGAACACCACAGCATCATCCCATTACACTCCTGCTTTAGAGGACAGATGACTACAGATTGCCTTGCCTGCATGTCCAAAATCCAAGGTAGCAATATGAGAAATTGGGCTCAAATGTAGTGTATATTTGAATATGTGAATGATGGGAAGGTTATTGTGCTTTAAAGAATGTTATTTGAGAAAGGCCACTGGCATCAGGGAAGCGATGGCAGTGTGGGCACTGTTTTGGGGGTTGAATCTGATGATTGGTCCATTCAGGCCTGTACTTCCCCTCAACATCACCTTTTACTTTAATATTTCACAGGGAGATAAGTCTAATGAACTGATAGTCAGACCTATATCCCTTCTAAAACACCTAGTCGTGGATATGGTATAAAACCCTGAGCATTTTTCATATCTATATCTAACTTTGAATGCTTCTGAATTACTGATTCTAACAACATTTTGCAGCAAGGGGTTTCATAAGGAAATGTGTGGGATGGGAAAGCTTTTCTCATGATCAGCTTTCAATTTTCCATATTTAGATTTCAATTCTTGTTTGTGAAGATGATTTTCTTCCCTTTACAGCACATTTGGACACTGTGGGTACCTTTTTCACTGCCGATTCTGCACTTTTATTTTCTAAAATTAATAGCATGAATGTTTGACTCTCCTCAAAGAGACATTTCTTTACACTTAGTTAATTCTCAGGAAAATTTCTGTCTTTAGCATATAGTTCTTTGTGAAGTACTACCTCTGAAGTAGCATTTTTAGTGTAGGTTTTCTTAATTATCTTTAAATTTTTCTAGCTGTGCTTATCTCAGGTTGAGGATTAAATAGCAGATTTAAAGCCTACAAAACCACAAAGTATTCCTACTTCATATATTACGTTGTCAACACTGAATTTCCCTTCCCATTGCAGTTCCCAGTTTTTTAGTTTGCTTACGTGTCTTGAAAACTTTGATAAGGTCTTATACAGGGGAAGGTGATTTTTTTTCATGTGATGGTTTATTCCCTTTTCCAAATTTCACAAAAGTTTTGGTTCTTTTTTAAGGTGGGAAGAGTTTGTAAGGTTGATAATCTGCACTCTTCACAAAGGAAGAAGACTATATCTTGCTTCTTTAGAATTACATCATTGACTGGGCAAAGAATGAATTTTACATGAAATTCTAAACAAATACATGAACGTTTATCTGATGAAAATAATTTAAAATTGAATTCTCTTCTAGATGTAGTATTAGGCATCAGTGCCTTTTTAGCCAGAAAAAAAGATATTGTTATGCATCTTCTTCAAATGTTCTTTGTATTCAACTCCATTGAAAGCTCTAGTGTCAAAATTGGGCAAAATGATAATTTTATTTTAATTTAATGTATCATTTACAGTAACTGTATTCAGGTCTCAGAAGTCATAGTATCTATTATACATTAATCATCACTGCATTACTATGGCATAATTTCAGTAAAAGCAGTCAGTTCCTATGCTGCTGGTGAGGGCATTTCCACAACTCAGCTAACTTATTTTAAATTAAAACTTACCTACCAATTTCCTGGATTTAGAATGTCTAAGTTGAAATAATTACAGCAAATCTCTGATGTTTGGTTGGTCTCTTCCTTAAATTGTTTCAATATGCTTTTAACCTTCACTTTCAGGAATTTTAGCTGTTAAAAAAGCATTTTCAGGGGTCATATCTCTACTTTAGTGGGAATCCTCATGTTTCCAAGGTTGCTGCATAGCTCATATAAGCAGGATTGTAACTCTCTGGAAATCTTTAAACAGTTTTAAACACTTCCAAGATCACATTTGCTCCCTGGGAACTGTTGTGAAGAGATTTCAGGACTGGAAAAGCTTCAGGTGTCCACATGGCCGTTGCACAGCACTTCCAAAAGCAGTGCCTCTCTCTGGGGGTCCCAGAGTGTGAGACTGTGGTGGGCACGGAGCAAACAGTTCTTTGAAATGCCCGTGGCATAGAGAGCATCGTGTGCCAGTGCTGCCCCAAGCAGGCACTGCCAGCCCAGCAGCCGGGGCTCCGCTGGCTGCAGCCTTGCCACGTTTTAGTGCTTCCAGCCAACACTTTCGACAGCAGCTTGTCTCAACCTGATGTTTTTATTACGTTTGCCTTATACTAAAGTCACAGCCAAAATGATTAATTAATTAAGTTGGGGATGAATTAATTCTTTGCCTTTTTTTTTTTTTTTTTTTTTTTTTTTTTTTTTTTTTTGTGAAGTCTTAGCTGTTCCCAGAAAAACTCCACTTTCTTGCCTCCAAAGAGAACTTGCAGCACGGCTGTCTGGTCTCAGAGAGATGTGTTTCAGGAAAATTTTGTGCCCAGGTTTAAAGTGTCTGACAAATCTGCCTTGGAGTGAGCTTAATAGAGGTTTCCTTGTGTGCTGCACTGCAGTCCCCTGAGGACTCTCCCTGTTCTGGGCACTCACAAAGGCAAAGCTCCAGGAACAGTGAAAGGAGGAGTGGGCATATGAATTCTGCATCTGCCCTACAAGTGGCCCAAAAGAGGCATTCTGACATGCAGGGTTGAACAAAGCTTTCACAGCTTCTCCTCCACGGGGCTGCCATGGGATGCTGTGGCAGCTGACATGGAAACCAGAGAGACTTCAATCCCTACTTTCCTGGTTTGATTGGGGGGTGAGACTATTGGGAGATGCAGAAATAGAGAAATAGGTTGTATCCCTCTCTTTTAATGGCTGCAGTGATGAGCTGCAAGGCTAGATGAAGCATTTAACATTTCTAATTAAAATCTACCCAGACTATTTCCCTCCCAGTAACTTCAACTGTAGTTTCTTTCTAATCCCTTTTCTTTCCCACCAAAACTTACTGAGGCCCAGGACAGGTGAAATCTGCTCCTTGCCTTGTAACAAAACCAAAGTCCAAAATCCTAAAGGCAGGGATTTCTGACAGGTGGTAGAAGTGCACACCACACACCAGTACACTGCATATGGTTTTGACCCTGCCAGCATCAAAGACATTGCTTTTGATATGTTCACACCATTACCTATTAGCAAGATGTCAAAAAGTCAGAGATAGCTAAAACATGTGGGACACATATTTCTGCCTGGTTGCAGTATATCTGAACTGATGGTATCAAAGGCACTTGATAATTAGGCAGAGGGAAAGATAAAGACTGTAATTGCTTGGAATTCTTTAAAAAAGATGAACTGTAAATAGATGGCATATGCAGAACTCATAATGAGACTTGTGAGGAAAAAGGAATCTGTGTACATGTGTTTGGAAAGTTATGGCCACTTTGCTGGTGTCTGCCACGTGGGAGTAGCATACGAATTCAAGTTTTTCTATCACACCACTTCAGCACATATTTTCTCTGTGAGTTTCTATGTGTAAGTACATTTATGCATCTGTATCTGTCTCCATGTACCTCCATCTGCAAAGAACATCTGAAGAAAAGAAACATTCCTATTTTTCTAGGTTTTGAGGGAATTGTCCCAGCTATTCTGCTTACCAGGAAAGAATGAAATGGTAATATACAAAACAGTGCCTGGATCAGCTTTATTCTATTTAGATTCTGTGCATAAAATCCATCCACATTCCCCCTCTCCCCTGTCTACTTGGATTTCAGTTAGCTGATGACTAGTTAGCCATTTGTCACCTTGGCTAGTTTCATTTAGAAATCATTTCCCCATTTCACACAATATCTATGATTCCAAGACCAAAGATTCCTGTATTCTGTCACTACCAATCAAGCTCTCTGAATAAATCATAGCTTCATTGCTTCCAAAGCTGACAGTAAGATCTATGTTCACCAAAGAGAAAGGTTAAACACTTTTCCATCTTATTATTCTTCTCAAATACAATGAAGCATCATGAAAATCCTAGCAGTCCTCAATGATGTCATGCTAAATTAACATATATTTTAAAGGAAAAGCAGAAGATATTTGAGTAACACCCAACACTGTATTTTCTTCTGCTGGGGAGCCCAGAAGTGCATTCAGTATCCAAGTGTGCCTGGTAAGGATTATATAGTTCAGGGCAAGGAAAATACACAGCTCTGGTTTTAGTTGGGTTGGTGAGGGCTTTTTTGGGGTTTTTTTGGGTTTTTTTCCAGTTACAGTATTTTGGCTTTTTAATGGTGATTTCAACTTGAAACAGATAAATTTTAAAAGATGCCTATCAATGGCCTTTGTCAGTAGCATGGCCTTCAGCAATGACATCTGAATGCCAAGCCTGACTTAATTTTTGCAGAGAGCTTATTTATCTCTTGATGCCTTCTATTTTCTTTTATTCTCACTACTGCCATTTGTTAAGTCTGTGGAAGCTGACCTACAGATTTATCTCTCTTTCTGTCCTCGGCAGTACAGATGCCTGATGGCATATTGGATATTCTTTTTTTTTGAAACCTTCCCCTGCTCTCCTATTATTCTCATTTTGGTCTAAGCTGTCCCACACTTGGCTGTGTATCTCCCAACAGTCCTGATTTTCTTTCCCACTGAAGTTTGCAGGATGCAATCTGGGGCTCCTGTCTGAGCTTCTCAGGGAGCAGCAGTCAGCACTCAGCTAAAACGAGACCCAGCTTTGTTCTAGGTTTTGTTTCAGCCTTTTAGAGAATCAGTCCATGCTATACCAAACATTTCTGCTACTGATCTCTTCACAGGCTGAGCCCTTGTCCTCGTTATGGCTGGCTGAGCCTGTGAAGGGTGAAAGAGTTTCACCCTGGCAGTACCAGTGATGAATTTTACAAGGAAAAATCACCTGTTCCGCTGTTTCTACTTCCTCTCCTTCCCATTACAAGATTTAATCTCTTTTGTCCTTTTTTTCTGAAGCTTCTGCTTCAGTTTGTCCTGTCCTCTGAATTGCTTCTCTCATTTAACTATAATTTCTGGGGCAGACTCACAGATGCCACAAATCCACTCCATACCTTTGTTTCTACCTCTGTGCTACTTAAAAACAACTGGTAGGGACAGAGTACTGCAAAACAATAAGAGCAAGGTTCACAGCTCACTAAGGTTCCAGTTATTCTTCCATAGGTTTTTATTTTCTTTTTGTTTCTTTTTTTTTTACTTTTCCTATTCCATCTATCAGTTGCTTGTTATTCTAGGGTGTTCCACTTTGTGTTTGGGCTGCATTATGTAGAGCCCCAAGCTAAGGATCTCTAATACTTGTTTGGAACCTGTGAGTTCTATTATAATATGTAAATACTTAAACATTAAAATATTTTACGTAGCTCTCAGAAAATATTTTAATATTCAACATGTCCTGATTTCTCCAAGAAAGAAAAGTACATCTTGTTGCTTTTTGAGATGTACATTCCTCAGTGGGACCAAGGGACCTCAGAGAAGGCAGATGTGTAGGCAGTGCATTATTTCTTTGAGGCCCTGGATAGACAGAACAGTGCAGACTGTGTGGAAAGTGATGGATGATGGAAAAGGAGTGCTGATTCATAGGAAGGGTGGGAAACTATAGCAATTCAACCAAAGCCAAATGATGTTGGGAAAAACAGTTTTCTAATCTGGTCTGGATATGCTTATTGTAAAGAGGCATTTCTGAGTGGAAAAAACAGCCCTCTGCTGTTAATACAGGAAGTGGAGAAAAGAAAAAATGAAAAGAAAGAAGGTTTTCATTTTATTTTACCCTGTAACATATTTATACTTGGTCTATTCATTTCTTGTTTGTTTGTTTTGGTGATTTTTTAAGTTTATAACATGATTTTCATTCTTTCTTCTCATATTTATTCCCCTCAGCCCAAAAGAGTTAATGGGGATTCTTCGTATTTCCAGTTTAATTTCAATGGGTAGGCTTGGTGGAACAAAGGATTATTCAAAATAATCAGGATGGACAGATTCTGCCCTGGCACTTTTCAAAGGGTTCTTTCTCAGGGTTAAAGAAAGAGAAATATTTTGGCTGACTGTCTTCTTTAACTTCTGCCTACTTTGTATTCTTTGATATTTGGGAATTATCCCAAATGCTGTCCAGTTCTCTAAGGGGCTGCCTGAATAGGAAATGTCTCCTACATAAAGCAGTGTGGCTTTATGGGAAGAATTACTGCTTGGTGTTTTGATGTGCTTTCTGCTGATGTAGTGGGGTTCAGTACTTTATAACTGTCACTTTGAAATTTTTCTGTGGACTACTAATAAAAATGGGGATTAGGGAATACTGCTGATCCCACTCCAAAACAAATATTCCTACAGAGAGAACTAACATGCAGTTTGTTTGTATCTGCTTGGAATTTAAAGAAGGTGCACTGCAAATAAAATGGCAGTGGATTTACTACTAGGGGTTTTTTTTTTCACTTCTGTTTTGCCTCAGCCCTACAGGTAGTGGTACAAGATTTGCAGTTGTTCCAAATCTTGCACATACTGATGCTAACTAGACTGACCTCCTTGACAGGCAGTGAGCATGTTTTTCATCACACAAGCCAGAACAATTTCCATTTCTGCATTTTAATTCTTCCCTTTTCACTTTGAAATTCTCTCTCTTCCTTCTATCAGAAGTAAATATTGGTGCTATAGGGTTAAGATGGTCAAACACATGCATATAAATGGGTTGGTTTCCTTGAAATTTTAAGTATCTCTTTCAGTTCTGTACATTTGGTTCAAAAATATTGATAAAGCTAGGCTCAGAATTTACTGGCAGTAATTGCTTCTGTAGCCAAAGATGTGGAAGAGTTAAATTGCAAGCATAATTTCTTTATCCAGGCTAAAGTGGGTACAACCTGTGGGTGCACACCAACCTCAAACATTAGGACTTGCCATTGACTTTCCAAATGAATTTACTGTCCAACACCTCAGACAAAAGCATTTAGACCTGAGTTTTCAAAGGGTTTCAGTGGTATTTCAGATTAGCCCAGTAAATTAGCACTGGAATTTCTGGGACTGCTATGTGTTTTTTAAAATCTATCTTCCACAGAACTTTTGCAGAGGCATTAGGTTTATTCTCCTATTTCTTTTTCCTCCCTTACACAGTAACATACTTGCTGTTATATATTAGCATATTTGCTGTTGCTCTGGAGCCAGGAAAGGTTTGTTGTGTGCTGTTTTTAAAAAAATATTGTTGCTTCGAGATTTATAATATGACTTTCAGTCTGGTTTACTTGTTGTACTTCCAAGTAAGAAAGATTTCTTTTTATTCCCTTGGGAAACTGCTTAATTGGGATGTATTAGAAAATGTATTGTGTAATAATAATAGCTGTTTACATAATATGAAATACAAGGATTAACCAAACCTACTCCAGTGCCAATAGAAATAATGTCAAATATCTTCAGCTTAAGGACATATGTCAGGCTAGGCCTTTTTGGTTTGGAGATTTTTTGATAGTGAGGCTATTCTTGGTTGGTTGTGGGTGGGGGTTTGTTTGTTTGTTTGTTTTTGTTTTTGTTTGTTTGTTTCTTGAGAAGGAATAATCTACTTTCTTTCTACTGTTTAAAATGTCCTCCAGATAAGCAGACCTGTACATATATAATTCTTTCAGGTAACTGTTACAACACCAAGGCTGTCTAGGAAATTGCACTGTCATCTGAAATGTTCACCAAGAAATGGGCAGCCATTTTCTTGGAGAAAAAGGTCATAAAGAGATGAACGAATGATTATTAATAACAATTACTGTGTCAGGCCTCTCCTGGGAATTTTTAACATTGTGATCAAGGGCTAAAAGGAGCTGCTTGGAAGGAAAGATTTGTGGCTGGAGTCCATAAACTCCCCAGGTATTGCTTCCAGGAAGGTGGATTTACACTTCTTAGGCACAAAGCATTTGACATGGTTTTATATTGTCAATACTGAAATATTTGCAAGCCATTTAGACACCCTGTGTGCAAAGCTGTCTTCTGATGTAGACAGCTCCCTTCAGTCTTCCTTGGTGAAATGCACCAAACATGGAAAACAGTGGCTTTCCAACAGAGAGACCTTTTGGAACACAGACATTTGAATATCACCTCTGCTGGCCTCATCAGTGAGCTTTCATTGTAAGGATGGAGATTTCCCTGAGCATCCATCTGAGCTCCCTTTGCTCTTCCTAGAAAGCAGGAAAGCAACCTGTGGGGTTCTGCTGGCCAGCGTGGAGAGGAGAGGGGAGCTGGGCAGAGCAGAGATGTTGGGGAGAGAGGGGAAGGAAAGGTGCCCTGGGAGAGGAAGAAGCATGTGCTGCTCATGGTGCTTCCTGGCACCTGACACCTGCACAAACTGATGCCGTGGCTGCAGAGGAAGAGTGGGGGCGTGGGCAGCTGGGGCAGGGCAGGCAGCAGGCTCAGTGCATCACTGTGGTGGAAATCTTGCTGCATTCTGCTCCCACCCTGTCTGATAATGAATGCCAAGCATGTGTGTTAACATTGCTGAGCTAATTATCTCTTGGCGCTATGATAGCAACAGTTTCCAACCTCATGCTGAACTGTGTGGGCTTGCCACAGCCATGAAATTGTATCAGACAAAGGGAAATTCAAATTTCCAGGAAAATCAAGTGTGCATGCAAAAGTAAATCCCAGCAGGGTTGAGCAAAGCACAGGGCTTCTCTAGGGCTAGCCATGGGTACAAAACTGTGTACATCACTTTGATTTATTCAGATCAAAAATGAACAAACAGAAAGCAGAACAATGCTGGAAGTTATACCTGAAGAATATCCATGCCTGGAGAAGCCTAATAAATGGAATACTCGATCTGACTTTCCTCTCCAAAGTACTCGAGAGCCATGAGAAAAGACTTCACACTCTTGGAAAACTGTGAGAGGGGAGAAAGCCCTTGATGTTGAAGTGCAGCCACTGCACAGTAGTACCTGTCAAGTTCTTGGTGAAGAAGACTTCCTTATCTTTTCAGTGAACAGCATTCTTCTATGTCATCCCTTGAGAAAGTACTAATTGGACTTAAATTTCGAAAATTGCCTGATGTTAACACAGCCATTTCCTGGAAGAGAAAAGAACTCAAGAAGGGAAATTCTGTCTTTCCAGCAGCATTTCAGGTCAGCAAGCCTTTGGAAGCGTGCAGTAAACATGGTGAACCTTTCACCTGTAAGAGCTTCCCACTGGGCATTGTGGATTTCAGTCTAAAGCTAACAGCCTTTGAAGATCCCCCTCCTACCCTCTGTTCCTGTTTGGCAGCCTCTGCTCCAGTCATATGGAACTAGGGATGGTATTTCGAAATGCTGTGGTTAGCTTGGACAGCTCTATTCTCCATCTTCTGCACGAGTGTTGCAGCACACTACATATGCTGCTGTCCAGGGGGCTTTTAGGAATTCAGAGTCAGAGAGATTCAGCCTTAGGCTATGAGGTGAGGTAAGGTCAGAAGAATGAGGCCTTTGACATCTTCTACCTGGCAGATGAGGGTAAACATTTTTAAGGTTCCAATTGTATCTCTCTCTTTGCGGCTCCTTACAGGTGGGGTGACAATCCCTCTCAGAGGAACAGGAGTTTGTGCTGGATGCTTTTGTTCTGCCAGGAAGCTCTTGAGTTTCTACAGCCTGGCAGAGGAAATCTCCCCTGTCCCGTTCTGTAACTCTTCCTTTGCAGGCTTGATTGGTGTTTTTGCTCTCTGTGCAGTCACACGGTGCCATTCTCAAAAGCCCCCTGTTAAAGCCAAGCAACAGAAGCCTCCATTTGTGTTTCCAATTACCCACGTGCTTTAAATCATGGCTGGCAGTCAGAGCTGACCCCTGTCTGCCCCTTTCAGACACGGCTGAGGCATTGTTTGATGTGGGCTTTGCAGGCTCCTGCTCAGGGCTGCACTGCCCTCGGCCACCATTGCAGACAAAGGTCTATTTCCCATCCAGAGATCCTGAGACAACCTCCAGCAGCAGCTGTGTTTCAGGCACATTGTTTTCCAGGGAGTCTGCTACTCTTTGACTGTTCTCTTACTACTGTCTCTGTCTTTGGTAACCCTTTTGTCCACTTCACAAACATGGTTTTTAATTGGGAAATTTTTGCCTCTGGCAAGTGGAATGTGGAGAAGGAGGCAGAAACAGTCAAAATTAGAATGCACTTAAAAATAGGGTAAAGATGGTGGTTTTGAAAGCATTATCTGGAAGAAGAGGAACTGTGAGGAATAAAAAGTATGACTCAATCTGTATAACATTGTGTCCCATGTCAGGTTGGGCAGTTTCCAGAAATCCATCCCAAACGAACTTTTTAGTTGCTGCTGTGTTTCATCATGTCATACAGTTGTTGCATGGGCTTTATGGCAGCATGGATAGCACCCAGACAAGAGGACAAGGATTTCTTTTGGACTGTGTCTTTACATTCCACCCATTTTAACAAATTCAAATCATTTTTTTCAACTTAACCTTACTTATGAATTCTGTAAATCTTTCCAGAATTACTTGAGCAGTATCCTGTTACTGATGTGAAGGAGTTCCAGTTTTGTGTGGATTGTCTGTTACCCCATTTTCAGCATTTCGAAAAATAAATCATATCAATAAATTTTAGAAGAGCTGAAGCTTAGTATCAGATATGGTAAGTTATAATCACTCAACATATTTTGATCATAATGAGAAAATTCAGTGCTTCTCCTGTCACTGCTGCAAGGGATCAATTGTTCTGACAGATGTATACACTTAAGAAGTAGGAGGAATGAAAATGTTACTAACATTAATTAGTGATGACTGCATTTCACCATAGGTGGATCTAAAACAAGCAGATTCCTGAGTTGCTTATGCTGTACTGTCTTTTGCCTTAAAAAAAAAAAGTTCTTTTTTAGCCCCATGAAACACAGGATGATGCATTTGATTTATTATAGCAGGGCCTTAAGTTTGTGACTGCTACTTGTAATCAGAAACATTGTTTTGCTTTGGTTTTCTCTTTTAAACAATATTCTGTGTTAAGATCAGGTGATTGATGTGATTCCAGTTTAGTTTAACTTGTCAGATTGTGTAATGTAACCATAGGATAAGTGTAGGAGATGCATGACTGGCTCTGACTGACTCAGAAGCTGATTGTGCCAAGGAAATTTTATAACTGTCTACTAGAAGAAAGTGTATTTTCAAAAACATTTACCCAAATTTTAGCTTGGCTCTGAAGCAAACACATTTTACCTGTAAGTCAGTTATGTGAACACACTCATTTCATTCCACATCTACTATAGTTGTTTAGGAGACATCCACAAAGATACCAAATCTGTTTTGCTGTTATTTCATGCTAAAAATAATAAGTCTTCTGATAGTGAATTCCAAGGGTAAGGAAAGAATTTTATACCACTTCTTCTACTCTGGGGTATGTAAGCAATAAGACCTCTTTGATTTTATCATTTATAGATTTGGCTCAGTCTTTAATGTACCTTCCGAGTTCATCTCTAAATTAAACAGTTGCAGTCTTTTCCCTCACAATGATCTATTGAGCATCTCTCACTGTGTCGATGGTTTTCCTTTTTTTTTTAACCTGTGGCAGGAAATGCCCCGTTTCTTTTCCCTGCTGCAGTCTGCTTTATCAGCAGTCAATGAGTGAAGTGTGGGGTTTTTCTGCCACCATTAGGGTGGGAGGCGCACCTGCAGCTGCTCAGGAGCAAGGCTGGAGGGGCACTGAAAAAGGCAGAAATGAGGACTGAAGAAGCATTGTCTTGTGCCTGAATGGCTTTCAAAATTTCGGAGCCAAAATAAAAGAGGCTACAGCCCTTTGCCCTTGCCCTGCAGTGCAGGATCAGGGCAAAAAGGCATCATTGCAGGTAAAATAGCAGTGGGTGTGGTGAGTGAAAACTAAGCCACCCACCTAAAATGAGTGAAAAAAAAAAAATACTGAAAGCACTGTGTTTGCTCCTATCTGGAACCAGAGAGTAGCACTAGGGCAGATTATCAGCTGAGATTCCTGATAGAGAAAGCTCTTTGCTGGTTCTGTTTTGGAAGCACTGTATAGCTAATTTAAGGGTAATATCATGTCTAATCCCTGAACACTTGCTGTTTCCCATCCTTGTAAATTATCTGCTAGAAATGGCCTGCA
This sequence comes from Chaetops frenatus, assembly GCA_013400775.1. Classification (NCBI taxonomy): domain Eukaryota; kingdom Metazoa; phylum Chordata; class Aves; order Passeriformes; family Picathartidae; genus Chaetops; species Chaetops frenatus. The sequence continues at coordinate 766,731 of VZTR01012663.1, forward strand.
TTGCTCTCAGACCTCTGATTTCATGGTTTCTTCTAACACATCATTAAGGCTTGCTGCAAACCCAGTGACTCCTAAGTTTGCCACCCAAAAACTGGGCCATAATGAAACCATGAGATGTATTTCAGGGTCCTGTCTTCACCAAAGGCCAAACTGCTCAGCATCCCACTTACACTTCAGAGTAAACCCATGCCCTCACAACTAGCCTTTTTTTATTATTTTGAGATGATTTTAATAAAATTTACCTTTTCTTTTATACAGAATATAACCAAACAAAGGTAGAAATGTCACTTTGTTGGAATTGATTTTTGTAAGTCTGTTTTAGGTTTGTTTTCATTGCAGTGAGGAATTTGTTTATATTTTTTCCCCTTAGGCTTTAAATGCTACTAGCATTTTCCCAGAAATTGGTATAGGTGGGTCTTAAGATTCTAAAATTTGTGGTTATTAAAATATGAAGTGGTCAACATTGTAAATTTAAACTTTAAAGAAGGTGTGTCTAAGACTGCAGCCCAAGAGAAGCTGAATGAGATCAAGTGTCCAGTCAGCCCTCTGTCCTGTTTTTTCAAGGAGCAAGAAGAAATATTCCATGAAAGAACATTGAGATACAGAATTACAATTAGGGCTGATTCATATGTCAGGCATATTTCTCCCACTGCTAGTCCTGAGAAGGACTTGTAGCTCTCCCTATACTCTTCCTCCCTAGCAGTTGAAGGATCAGGCAGAAGAACCTGTGTCTCCCTCAGCTGCTTACTATTTTTTGGCAAGTCCCCTTACATATCTCTGCCTTAGTTTGCCCACCTGAAAAATAGCAGTGATGATGTTTTTCCTTTGAAAAAACATTCTAGGGTCTGCAGTTAAAGGAAAAAGCTATGGATACTTTTGGCTGGAGCATTCTCCTTTGTTTCACTGGCCACCTCTAAGAGTTTTGTTTGAATATTGCTCCACAGATGTCCTTGTCCAGAAGTGCTAAGATTTTATGACAGGAAAATTTTTTTCGAAAATGTGACTGTCCCTTTGTCAGAGTTGTTTTCTTGCCCAAATTTAGCAATAAATTGCCATTTCTTGCAACCACTGTGATGATCACCCTTCTTAGACAATATATAGTGAAGCCAGGCCTACATGAAAGCATCAAGATTATGGAAAATCTCTTTACAGGCTTATTTTAGATAATGGCAGGAAGCTGATTCCAGTGAGGAGCTCCTATAGCACTGCTTTATTCACTGAAATGAATAAAAATTCTCAGAATTATACGTCTTCCAGCAAAAACAAAAATAGCAGACATGATCAATTCCCTATTGTATTTTGGTTTGGTTTTGTTTGATTTTGTGAAATTGTTTGGGGTTTTTTTTCGTTTGGTTTGTTTGGTTTTGGTTTTTTTTTTTTTCCCTCTTCATTTTTAGCACTGAATTGTAAGGACAATATGGATATACAGACAAATTCTTCTCCTATCCAGTAGTATAGCACCTGCCAGCTAAACTGTACAGCTCCTTCCAACCCAAACCATTCTTTGATTGCCAAATTTAGCAGCTGAAGCAATGCATGTGAAGAAGGCATGGATCCTCAGGAGGCCTAGCTGTTTGGGACATTTCCCAGAGTGCAGAAAGGAAGCTGTGCAAGCTGACATGTCATGATTTGTCATTGATTGGCAAGGCAACTCTTCCCTTCTTTTCAATGGGCTGGTAAGACAAGACTGCCTCCAGGTGTGTAGAGTTATTGGACTGGAAGCGGCTTAAAACTGCAAAGCCAAAACATTTTCTTGAAACAGTTGTGAATTTGGGTTGTTCTTGTTCTGATGCTGAAGTTCTGTGAGATTTTTGCACGGTGTTAGTGAAATTACAAGAAGTATTAATATGGAAGTGAGATGAATGGACAAGAGCTAATATTTCACCAGTGCAATAAATACTCCTATATATGTGTATATAGTGATACACATATGACAATATAGTGTTTTAATTTAGTGTGAAGCTGAAAAGGTACCAGAGAGTGTCTCTGAGGGGACATAACCATTTTCAAAAGTAATGCCTTTACAATCTGTGTATATTCTCTGCCAAGGACAGGATGCTGTGGATAAAGATGGGATAATAAGCTTGTTAGACTCACTTTGTGAAGCTGGGTCTTTGATCCCAGTAATAAAGGACACCAATTTTGTGTCTTCATCCTGTTCATGTCACCCTTTGATTTTATTAGGGATTTTAATAGGCCTAGTCAGAAACATTTAATAAAATAATCCTCATGAATGGGGCCCTTCCAAAGAAGGTGGTTAACATCTTGTGTTATGGCCTTCTTGTCTCCCACACTGGTCAGGTGAGATGCTCTGTTTTTGTAGCTCTCTCTTATGCCTATTTCTGCTGTGTCCACAGCAGGTACAGATGTACCAACATGGAGAATCTTAGATGGTGATCAGAACCCTGAAGTAGAAGATTTAATGAATTGAAGATTTTTAAGAATCTGTTTTCCTCTGGAAAGACAATTTTCATTAAACACCTTGTTCTAGCTCTATCCACTAGGTAAGTGGCATAACAGAGAGAAGCTGTTCTTGGCAAGCAAAATAAAAAGAAAGATTAAAGCACCTAGCTGCCTCATCATAATTACTTCCCCAGAAAATAGTAATAGACTACAGTATATAGAGCCTGCTTTCAGTTTTCTTTTTTAAGGACACATATATTCAGCTGTAGTAGCTATCCAGTTTTTAGGAATTGTTTCCATAAGAGGGAAGCATTGGGTTTGGGACAGAACTGACCTTGTACAAAATTTGTCTTAGAATTTTCTGTTTTGCAGCTGTATTAAAAATTTTTTTTGAGTAGGCATGAATGCCAGGATTAGAAAAATGTCAACAAAGCATTTCTCCTCATGACTAAATTAAAATTTTTAAAATTGGTTTATAACTAAAGGAGAAACTCCACCAAGAATGAGAAGTGGAGCCAGAATTCAAGAAAAGAAATTTGAGATATTTCAAAATAAAAACTTTTTTCTTTGATTCAGAGGAAACCATCCAATCAAAAACTCATTTACTTTACTTCATGTGAACTAGATGACTCCAGATAGATTCCTGTCCTTTTGAGCTAGCAATGTCTGCAGCACATCTCAATCAACTCTAGGGTCACACTGTCACAGCTTCAAACTTTATAAAAAAGAGTATGGAGTGAAAAAGCGAATGAAAAAGTAAGAAAATGGGAATGGGGGGGATTTTATTTTGTTTTTTTTTTCCTATATCCTCATGAATTTGTACAGTTTTGAGTGACTACTCTAAAATCATCAGGCAATGTCTTTAGCATTGCTTTGACTCTCAAGTAACTACAACGTCTATCATCAAGCACATATGCAGAGTTTAGGCTGAATATAGTGAATAACATAATCTTATGTAATTTCTGATTCTGTAGACACTTACTGCATGAAGGGACTTGTCTAGTTTTTTGGGTTCAAAAGGGAGATAGCTTACCAAACTACATAGATCATACTTTCCAGACCACAATCAAAGTGTCATTCATAAACTGCAGCCATCTATCCAAAAGAGTAATGAATTCCTAGGAGCCAAATTCAATACTGCAGAAAATCCAGGGTAGTAATGGCATTACACCAAGGTGAATTTTTCCCCATTCAGCTAAATATAGCTAATTGACAAAGTTGTGTATGAAGGCAGGTAAAGCTTTGGTTGACTAACAGGGAGAAGGGAGTTAGGTTTGTTTTCCCCTTTGAATATCTGAAGTGTTCAGAAAGTGAAAATTACATCCGGGGGAAATTGCATCACAAAATTCATCCCAAATTTGCATGAAAATCACATGCACACACACATTTAAATTGAAAAAAGGTTTCAAAATTATTTCTGTTTACAACTGAATGCCTTTTCACTATTCAGCCAAAAATAAAAATCCATGGGCAAATTCCAGGAGACTGAATGCTGACTCTCATGACTTTGTGTGCCTTTTTCCACCTTCTCCTGGAAACTACAATGAAGAAAGATAGAGAATGCAAGCACAGACTTTCCAGGAGTCTATCTATAAATAAAAAAATAGAAACAATCAAGCTTGCAGATAGCAACCTGCCAATTTCCAATATCCCTCAGAAAGAAAACTTTTTGCAGCACAATTGCTGCAGTTTTCCAGTGAGAACACTTTATCCTTGTTAGATAGGAACTTTTAATTTTGAACTGTACATGAACAGAAATATCAGAGGGACTGTAGTACCTATCCTCAACAACTACTGACATTTAAAGCAAAACCCCAACCTAAGAAAATACAGAAAAACTTACACAGAAAAAACCCTGGAAAAGCCCCCCAAACAGAACCCCCAAGTATTAAAGAGAATTTGCTTCCCTGAGTGTTCTTCCCACATTCTTGCAGCCACATTCCACATAGGTAAGGCACCATATCTCAGTGCAAGTTCAAAATTGTTCAAGGAGAAGAATCCAAGGAGGTAAGGGCAGAAGGAAAGAGATGCAGCTGCCTGTATTCTCTTTCCCTTGTAAATATACAAATTCTCACTGTATTACTTAAAAATAGCTGTCTCTATACATGGCCTAATTCCACCCTCTTAAAGGCCATGTGAATTTTGAAAGATGTAGCTTTTGCAATGCTACTTTAGCTTTGGAGCTGGTGTTTTTTATCCTGAGCAGTTGCATGTCAAAAAGTCTCACAGAATGAAAAATATAGAGGAGATTTTAAAGGAAGAATTTTTTTTTTTAAAAAAAAGGAATGCCTATTTTGCAGAACCAGTTTCAGAGATGATTGTTCTGTACAAACCACTAAATAATGGAGCAGAAGACTTGCCTTTTGTAAAGAAATTAGAAAGGGAGCCAAAAGGTTAGGTAGCAGGAAGCTCAATATATTTTGTTTCATTTCTCACTGTGCTGTTTCAAATTTCCATTGCAGCAGGTGCAGCTGAAGTGGAAAACTAAGTTAGAAGAAAAGAGGAGACAATAAATGTCATCCATTTTAAGGAGATACATCCTAAGCTCCAAGAGAAAAATGGAAATAACTAAAAGCAAGTACTTGAGTATGTTCACAATAGAGAGATGATTTTTTATATAGAGTGTATGATAAAAATCAGCAATGCTTTAAACCATGAGAAAACAATCATGCTCTTCTCAGTATCACTAGTTTACCTATCATAAATCTGGATAAAATAACACTTGATTGAATAAATATGGAAAATATTGAGATAGGAACTATTCAGAGCAGAAGAATGGACAAAAATTGGAAAATTCTTTTCCAATGGTTGCTGGCAAGGTAAAGAAGTTTCCTTTTTTTCAAAGCCCATCATTTCCTTCTAATTGCAGTGTGAGCAATGCAGGTGACTTGCTGCAATCACGTTTGCCAGACTTCTACAGAAGATATTTGAACCTTTAATTTGAAAGGGGTAGAAAAAGGAGAGACAAGTGACCATGGCCATTAACAAAGAAACTTGCATGATTCCCTTGCAAATTCACTGTGGGGGGTGAAACACTATTAAGTAGATGTACTTAAGCAGTCAGTGATCCCAGGCAAGAACTTTTAACTATTTGTGCCACCTGAGATAAAGTCACCAGGATGCCTTTAAAGGCTTTCTGTAACCTGAATTCTGTTGGTCAAGTAAACTTTGTAGAACCATAGATGAGCAGAGACAATGTTTGGTTCACAATTTTTATTATCTCATTATTTGCTGCTTAAGGTGTACATTTATTGTCCTAAAGGGCTCTGTACAGCACTAAATAGATAACATTAGGAGTGTTTTCCCATAATGAAAAAATGTTAGATGAACTGTATGGCATCTGGAACACAGAATGGGTGGATTAACCTGTGCTCAAAAGAGTGGTAAGTATAAGCTAATCATCCCAGCCCTTGTAATCAACAGAGAAAGCACTGAAAACAGAGGCTGATTCATTCCCTCTCAACAGAGATGGGATGAATCACCATCTGGAGGGTTAATGTCTTATTCAGTCTATAAAGAAAGTCTAAAGTTAGAGTTCAGGGAGGGGAATCTCAGCCTATTCATGTTGTTTTAAATTACATAATAAATCACTTCTATTTGTCCCTCAAAACATAGGTTGAAATGACCTTGCACACTGTGGGAAAAAGATACCTCAAGTTTTTGGTGGGCACTCTTTTTTAACTTTCAGAGTCCATGCAGGAGATCTTCCCCAACACGAGTACCTTCATTGCCTTCACAGGAGTTTCATCTGCTGAGCTTTGGGATGGCTGTAGGTGCCAGTAGTCCCAGTCTGCTGCTGATTCAGTGTCTTTTTGGCCACAATCCAACAGCCACATCGTGTTAGACAGAGCATCCTTGCTCAGTGACTTGCATGCCACATGTGTGGTCTGTGCTGGAATCTGCAGCAGCCTTTGCAAGGTGGAAGCTGCTCAGAGCCAAGCTCCTCATCCTTGCTTGCAGAATTGATAATGTCATTCAGTGGCACCAGCTGGTGTTCTGGAGTGGGATTACAGATTGCAAGTGCATTCCTGCAAGGTGGGAAAGAGTTGCTGTAAGAACTCCCATTCTTTTCCCAGTTTGGTCTAGATCTGGTAAGTGTGATGTCCTTTCATCAGTTCTAGGGGTGCCACCTTTCTCTTGTCTTCAAAGCTGGCATTTTGTATCCCAGAAAGTCATGGCAGCCATACAGCATGTATGTTCTGTACATTTATCCCAAAGAAAGCAGCTATTCATGAATTTTAGTGAATCTTACCCAGGTACCATGATCATGTTGGGAAAATACAATCCAGCTGAAGCCATAACAGAGACAAGGGTGGTTGTGCCTCCTGCAGTGATTATGACCCTTCTGTGGCTATTATGGAAGCAGAGAAGGCAAAGGCAGTAAAATGTCCTTTTCATGAGATAATTTAGGAAGACTACTTTCCTCACAGTGGTCTTGATGAAACATTAGTAAGGGAATTTGAATGTGGCCAAATGTCTTCTTAACACCATTTATTCTTTGGACTAGATTAATTAATCAAGACTATAAACCCTGTGTCATGGTATGGTAAGATTCCATCTTACACTTTATCTAAAGTTTTGGTGTTTAAGTTTTCTTATAACAGTTTATCTGATGTTGCCCTACACTATGAATGTGGCTGTGAGATGGGGTGGTTCTTCTCTGGTCTCCAAATTTCTGCTTCAAGCAATAGTTTGTATGTTTCCAAGTAACATCTCACCTTCTATGAAAACTACTTCTTTAATATTATATTTACAACATATTCCTTTCTGTAAGCGTCTCTCCAAATGCTGAGTATTTAGATCATGGGAAGAGAGACCTGAGAGACCTCATTAGACCAAAACCAAACCAAAAATTCCCATGGGTAACTTTTTCATACCATGTTCTTTGGGGGGATGTGATGGGTTGTGGATTAAGGCCAGGGAGGAAATGGCAGACTCACCTGAAAACTCAGAGGGCACAAACCTCCCTGGAGGTGTTGAACTGCTGGACTGCTGTAGGATGCATTTTTTCTGTTTCAGCTGTGCCTTATTTCATAAGTAATTAATAATAATTGAGACAAGAAGAGGCACAGTGATTAGAGTGCCTGGTGTATTCATCTGGCGTGAAGGACAGTGTCAGCTTTTACCTCTGTTGGATTCATTACCAGGATCTCAGTGTGGTTTTCCTACATTAAAATCTGAAACTCTTGCCTCCCAAATAGATATTCATGCTCATAAAATAAATGGACAATATGACATTAGGCAGTATTATTAGAAATCCAATGTATAATATGTATAAAAATATGAACTTTCTTGTACAGTGTCTGAGCTTACAAGTTTAAAGGAGATTTTTAACTTCATTTTAATCTGCTTGCACATAACTTGAAAGATAAACATTGGAAATGAAAAGTTGTATCAAATTAAATTGGATGGTCAAATTAAACAGAAGAAAGTTTTCTCAAAAAATGAGTTCTGGTCTAGGAGAAAGTAGTAGAGAAATCAGATAAACACAAAGAACAATGATCCAAACCATTTGAAACAAAAACGAAAGCTGGTGTTTATAAATGTTTCATGGAAGGGTCTCAGTGTGTGAGATTCTCAAAGATGATCTGTTCCTTGGAATAGTGGTGTTTGGTAAAATGCTTATGGAGTTGGAATCTGAGCAATTCCCCAATAATCCTGTTGCAGAGGACATCTCTGTCTACACTTATGTGTGACTCAAGGGACACTAGTAATGCTCTACCCTATTGTGATGTTTATGAGCATTTTATTAATATTTTAGTTGCAGTTAATGGATGTTCCACCAATTTTCCTCATGTGTTAATAAGCATTTGCTAAATTTTTAATTTCTGTGGCTGCAAACTGATAAATTGTTTCTAATAAAACCCTTCAAAAACATCCCTTTTTATCTTTCACAAGCTTCAAATATATTTTTAGACACAGTAAGGGAGAAGAACTTTGCAAAATTTCTGTATTTTTCTAGTGGAACATTTTAAAGTTCATCTTTTACAGCTCTCTTTTTAGGGGTGAAGTAATACCTTTTGCTTATAGAATTACCATAAGAATTGTTTCACTGGTTTAGATTGGTGGTCCATGTAGCCCAAAGATGCTAATTAAGGTGGACACTTGAGCCTGACTGCTACTAGTGTGGGCACAATTGGGTTCTTGCTCACAGACAAGGTTTTCTGGAGACATTTCATCTTTCAGATTCTGCCTGAATCTTAAATACTATTTATCATTCTGCAGGGTCCATGACTGAAAGGCAGGATGTAGCCTACAGATCCAATATATCTTTCAGAAAATAATTTTAACTGCATAAGAAATTTAATATAAATACAGAAGGATATATTTTTTCATATATGTAACGAAATTAAGAATTCACTAAAGGAAATACTGATACCTGGCAAGTACAGTCTAAGCTATTAATGTGTCACAGAATGTGTTAGGATACAAATTAGGATCCCTAGGAAAGGAGCTTGAGTTTTACACATCTGTGTTCATAGATTTTAAAGTGGTACCGGAATCAACTTGTTAGGCTATGACAGAGTTTCCAGCTGGATTTCAGCAGAATCTTATGGGTGGGAGAATAAATGTTCATATTGAAACATATGGGCAAACAGGATCTCCTTGAGTGTGTACTGCAACAGTTTGGATTTCTGGTACCTCAATACCCATGCTGGGAGACAAATTCTCTTGTCTGAGCTATCTCTGTTATGGATCTATTTTCCTTGGTTTTGACCCAAGGAAGGACATTTGGAAATCTAATAAAAAAATAAAAGGAAAAGTGTAGGGAAGTCCTAACTTGCAGAAAAAAAGTGTGTGATTTTGTGTGATGGGCTTCATTTTTATTCTATATTTGCTCTACTAAAAAGACTGAAAACATTGGGAGCTTATCTCCCTGCAAGCAAACACAACTCAAATTCTCAGAAAAGGTTTCAATTGGTGTCCACATAAGGATCTAGTCCAATATAGAGTCTGAATTGTCAGCTGGTAAAGATTGACAGCAGCCAACTCCTGTACCACCCTGCAATGACCTGTATTTTAAGAAGAGTACGGGGTAAAAGAGCAAATTGTGATGATGTTTTGCTTTTATTCCGAGCACTGTATGGTCTGCTCAGTGTGTTGCTTATCCACCTCGTGGAGATTAGTGTGTGGCTTTCTGCTGAGCTCCCAAAGTACACAACAGGCCTTAAATCTAGGGTGAACTACACAGGTCTTCCCTCTCCCCTCTGCCACACACAGGCTCTGAGAGAGCACTCGACAATGCAGTTTCACCAGAGCTAATCCCTCCTCTCTGCAGGGAAAGTCAGGCAAGTTTCTGTAGCTGTAAGTCAGCGTTGACACCAGCCATCTGGCTCCTCAATCTTGTCTCTTCTAATGGCACTTGCCTTCCATTAATTGTTCCAAGGCCATTTCTATTTTCCATTAGCCCCTGCTCTTAAGCAGATGGTTTGAAATAAATATGTTCAACAATATAAGTAAATTTACAGGCAAGCAAGAGCTGTAGGGATGGCTGAAACTAGCAAAGAGAATGGCTGCCTTGCCTCTGGTGTGGACATTAATATTCCTGTTCCTTTGGACAGGACAGCTTTTCTTGGTCTGTTTAGGCTACTTGTGGCTGTGCCATACGTCCCTATCACGAGGTGTCTGCTTGTGTTCTAGCCTAAATTCTGTCCTCATTTTTGAATGTTATCAGAAGCAAATGAATTCCTTACTCAGTGCCTGAACTTGCTTAATTTTTACAGAAACCTCAAGTACCCTTTCCAAGTAATGATGTCTATATAAGTAGAGATAATAAGAACCGTTCTCCCTTAAATGTATTGTCATATTCAGAGAGCAGACAACAGGGAAATGTTTTCATTTGCATTTTTTTTTTCCTGCTACAGTTATCACTGTTTTTACCAGCTTTATAAACCACTAGTGCTTTGCTGCAATGTTCCCTCATAAACCAAAATGCAGATCAGCTGAAAACATGACATGGTTAAACTCAAGGTAACAAAATTCTTGATGCAGTAGCAGATGGCTAATCAGGCAATATCACTGCAGGAGCAAATTATGTGCCACTGGCATCAGCACCTGTAGCTTTGTACCCAGGCTTTGAATAAGAAATGCCAAGCAGAGTGGCTTTAAGTTTATGTTCTGACTGTAATCACAAGATAGACATCTGCAAGTACAGATTCTGTTTCGAAAATGCAATTCAAAACTCAGGTAGAAAGGTTCAGGTGAAAATTTTGCCAGTATAGGTGTGATTTCTTTTTTCTTTTATTTTTGGAAACAAAAGGTGGACTGTAGGACTGGTACAGGGATGGGAGCAGGGAGATTTTAATGAATATGTCTATTATGGTAGTTCATGATTCAAAGAGGGCTGAGCTTGTTTGCAATGGCCCAGAGAGTCCTCATACAGCCATGACTGCACCTGAGGATGAACACGGTCTGGCTAAATATGAGTATGGCTCACAGTAGAAGGCCCATCTAGGCCAGTAATCTTCTCTTCATCCTGGGTGCTGCTGATCAGCAGCAGATATTTACATAAGAACATGAAAAGCGAGAGGAAAGGAGATGTTCTTGCATGGATCAGATGAAAAGCTACACTACTTCTGTTGTTTACTTTCACTGCACAGTCCTGTGTTGCATGAATACAATAATTATTTCTTCTCATTACTATTTCTGTTTCTTTGTCTTCCAAGATTTGCTTTTATTGTGTTTAACAGAACAGGGAAACAGAACATCAGGATCTGGTGAAAATATAATTGTCTTCTGGAAGAGCTTTGTATCCTATTTCTTCATCTAGGTGTGCAGTTGCTTCTTTCTCCTCTGTTGCTGGTGCAGCTGGGATACAGGAATGTGCACTGAGTTCTTTTCAACAGAAAAGAGACAAATTAATTTTCTGCTACAAAAATCCAAATTATTGATGCAGAAAAATCATTTAAATACTATCCCCATCTCAACTGTGGAGGAGGATTGGTTATTGCAAACACAAATATGTCAATTTTACTCTTCTCATTAAAAATCCTGTTCTTTAGAATACATGCGGGTAAACAGAAGGTAGGAGTTTTCCCAAAGGAAGTGAATAAAAATCTGGGCCAGATAAAACTTGTGCATATAGAATCACAAAATGGGTTGGAATGGAAGGGACACTGAAATACCATCTATTTCCAACCCTGGTGCAATGGATGGGAACACATTCCACCAGACCAGCTTGCTCATTGCCCCATCCAGCCTGGCCTTGCTCTGGGCCTTGTTGCACTTCATGAGGCTCACGTGGGCCCAGCTCCAGCCTTTTAAGGCCCCTCTGAATGCCCCTTCTCTACTGAATCGACTCCACCACACAGCTTGTTGTCACCTGCAAACTTGCCCAGGACGTCCCCAGCCTCATTACCTGTGCTGGAGATGCACGTATGAAACAGCACTGGTCCCAGTATGAACCCCTGAGGAACCCTGCCTGTACTGGTTTCCACCTGTACATTCAGCAGTTGGCTTGAACCCTTTGAATGCAACCTCCCAGACAAGCCTTTATCCATCTAACAGTGTGTTCATCAAAGCAATATCAACCCAATTGAGAGGCAAGATTGCTGTGGGTTGCCGTGTCAAAGGCCTCATGGAAGCTAGGGTGGCATCCATAGCTCTTCCCCTGCCCACTGAGGCTGTCAGGCATTGTCAGGCACCATTTCCTCTCTGTGAAGCCCTGTTGGCTTTTTCCAATTGCTTTGCTGTCAATTGTGTTTCATTGTGTTTCAGCTCACCTTCCAGGAGGATCTGCACTGTGGTCTTACTATGCACAGAGGGGAGGCCGATGGGCTGGTAGCTCTTTTTTACTTTTCTTTAAAAATGAATGTGAGGTTTTTTGCTTCTCCGTTCACCAGGGACTTTGTCTGACTGCTGTGACTTTTTAAATATGAGGGAGAGTGTTTTGGCAACCATGTAGTCCTATTCCCTCGGGACCCTTGCACCCAGGATGCCATGAACTTCAGATTCCTCAGGTAGTCTCAAAATGATACTCTCCTCTGTTGGGAGACAATGGGATCAACTTTTTCTCATCACATCCAGGGTGAAAGGGAAAAACTATGTTATTTGGACAAGGAGTATTTCACTTTAACACTCTCTGCAATGTCCTTTTCTGCTCATTACCTGCAAATAAGAGCATCCATTCTTTATCCTGTTCCTAGGAGGTACAATTTCTGTGTGTCTTGCAAGGTTGTACTGTAAAAACTGCAGTGCATGATGATATGAAGACACAATCATGATGGACATTGAAAAGGACCTGAATAAGCAAATCTGTGGGTCAAGAGGAGAAAGATGAAGGCATTTTTCAATGGGACAAGGGAAACTCTTCTTGGAGTCACTTTCATGCCTACTGAGGGGATCACTTGTGTTATTGCTATTGCTCCTCCATTTATCCAAAACTGGGCTAGAACACACCCTTGAGCAATATGGATCTGAGAATAAAAAATAATAAGAAAAAAAGTATTTATATATTCTCCATGTATGTATGTAGCCACCCACAGACAAGGTTGTTCTTATGGGTGTGGTCTCACTGTCATGTGTCATTGCAGAAGGGCTTGAAGTCTCATCATCAGAATCTTAGAAAACCAACAATCAAGCAAGGCTCCAGCTCCTGCTCCAGCTCCAGCTCTGATCTGTTTCAACCACTGATACCCACAATGATTTTTTTACACATACTTGGAGCCTTAGGCAGTTTCTGTGCCTTAGTTTGTGTTGCTGGGCACTCTGCTGCTGATCTACCTAGTCCACCTAAGGATTGGTGGACTGTTCTTATAATGAACATATTTCTTTCTTCAGGAAGGATGAAGATGTCTGTGATGGATAACCTGTATTTCTGCACTGACTGAGATGCATCTCACTATAACATTCTGAGGGATGAGAGATTGCTCATCTTAAAAATAAGTGATTCATTGTGCTTTAAAGGCAACTTCCACTCAAATTCCATGCATTTTCAGAAAACTGACACCCTCCTCATCATGTAGAGGTGTGAAAGTATGGGTGCATGCTGATATATCTCCTTCATAAGCCAGAACAACAGGTGATTGCTCATCCTCTTTGAAGACTCTCCAACTTTGTTCTATTAGCAGGACACATCTGGTACTTCCAGGGAGGGTTTTCATATGGAAAATATTCTCAGCAAATCTTCCATTCTTCTTGGTAGCAGCAAGGTCCCAGTTTAAATGCTGTTCTAGTTTCAGGCTTTGCTCTTCAAAAAAGGGACAGGATGTGAGAGAGGATGACAGGTGTATAAATATCTGATGGAGAAGGCTAAGGAAGATGGAGCAAGAGATTTCTTAGGGGTATCCATTGACAGGACAGGACTGAAATATAGAAAATTATGTGTAAAGAAAAAAGTCTGTTATCCTAAGGTTGATTGAACACAAGGGCAAGCTGTGTAGAGAGATAGTGAGGTCTCCATCCTCAGAGATCTTAAAAAGGGTAGTGGATGAAGTCTTAGCCAACCTTCTTTAGCAGACCCTGCTTTGTGAAGGAGAGGTTGACTATGTGACCTCAGAGGTCCCTTCCCACCTCAGTTATCCTTGGTTCTGCAAATGGTTTTGGGTACTCTTTTTTTTTTTTGCAAATGCAGGCATTAAAGGCATCTCCATTCTCTCTGCCTGTCCTATATATATGTACCTGTTTTCATTAGATTTGTGTGGCCATGCAGGCATGGTAGATGGATATGTCTCTTCTGGTGAATTCTGGTGAATTTTCCAACTCTTTGTACACAAGTTACTTTTTTGTGACTATAATAGGGTCTTTTGAGGTCCTGAAATACATAACATGAAATGAGTCCTTTTAGTTGCCCGTTTCATCATGAGGCCATTGTAAAGTAGGAACAAATATCTTGTGTTTGGTAAATTAGAAATTGTTAAAAGGGTGAACATGGTGGCCATGGCCTGAGCTTGCTCCTTCTTTGTGAGTAATACTGATAGAAAGTGATAAATGGCATATGCAGCTGGAGGAAACTCTCTGTGAATAATGACATTTGTCTCTTCCATGAATCAGTATGCTCTATCCTGGTGCTCAGCAGGAACAAATACCAGCCTCCACAGTCTCAAATGCAATTCCAGGTTGGCTGCTTGTAATAATTCCCCTCCATATAACAGCCTTTAAGATGGAATAACATCAATACATGAAAGAACCGAAACTTTGCCATCTTCAAATCTAGAGGAGTTGAATCAGTAGGTGTCAGTCCAGCCAGATGACCAGAATGGTGTGTCTGATCACAAGGGATCACAAGAGATGTTTTCCAGCTTCACCTGGTGCTACAGGAACAGCTTGGAAATGGGTTTTACTTGCTTGCATTTCAAGCTGAGGGGGCTCCATGCCGGATGGAAGCCAGCACTCTTGGGAGGTTCTAAGGGCATGGGGCAGGAGGGCTCCAGGTAATTCCTGAATGCAACTGCAGCACGTGGGCTTGTTCAGTCCCTGAATAACCATATTTCCACTCCTCTGCTTTGCTCTATTTAAGGAGTTTGCTGGGCTCAGCATCATTTTGCAAGTACTGTGAAGGGTGCCTTTTATCTGACACTGCCTTTAGCACGGGAGTGGAGGTAAACTGAGGTCATTGTGCCATCTGATCTGCATGACAGTGCTCACTGCCAAAGACAACCACCTTCCAAAGAGGGTCTAGGAAGTACTTATATCTCTTTCCTGACTTGCATCTTTCTGTTATAAACGCCTTGCACTCATGGTTTCAGTATAAATGATACATAAATCTTTAACAAGTGGAAACTGAAATTGTTAGCTCACAGTTTCCCCGTTAGAGAAATTAATCTATAACATCAGATTGACAGTAAGTGAAATTAATTTGTAAGATGTGTTAAATTCAGACCAAAAGTCTGTTTTGATCAATTGAAAAGTTTCCATTGATTTCAGTACACTTTGGCTCACACCCTTTAAGCTGTAGCACACTGATTTAAACATCAGGGCATTCAGGTGTTTATCTAGTGGAAGTAAAAGGAAAGAAACCACATACTCTCATTGTACACCCCATAGTCATTTGATGCTGATCTTAAAAGAACTGATCTTCATTTGCTCAAGATTTTGTATGTAAGAGTCAAAATACATCCCCCCAGAAGGTGCTGGACTGAAAAATGCTAATGAAAAAGTGATATCCTCTAATGATTGAAAAGCAATGAAAATGAATGAAGATTGCATGTATACTGCATGGTAAACAACCCCCCCCAAATTATTTTGGAGGGCCTAACTGCATAAAAAGAGGAGGTAAGACATTCTTGTTAACACCTTACAAGATCTTACTACACAAAAGACAAAAGAGAGAGAAGGTGGAAGACTGTGAATCCTGTACATTAATTTAGAAGAAGGGAAGAAAAAGACAAAGACCTATACATCCCAAAGGTCTCAAAACAAGGTAGGCTCACTGTGAAATATAAAATTTATAAAACTCAGTCATGATAGACAGGGGTTTGAGCAGGCCCAAAGAAACCTATTTCAAAATCTTTATCACAGGCAATAAGATTAATAGGGGCAAGGATTTCTATGAATTTCAAAAGTTTGTTTTCCTCTGAAATTATCAGCAGTTGGATTTTTATGGCTAAGCATTGTATTTGGCACCAATTGAAAACTCATTAATAGAAATATAGCTTGAGGAAGAGAAACCTATTCACAAATGCAAGTGAAGCCTGCAGGAAAAAGAGCCTAAAATAGTGAGTAAATATTTTACTGAATATTTAAAATATTTCGGTCTTCACAAAATGAATTTTTTATTTCCAAAATATTTACATTTGACACTCTTGAGGTGAAACTTTTCAATATTTTGCTCTTGAAATGTTATTCTTCATTAAAAGTTATCATTGTATAAAACAAAAGACCCTTCCAGTAACATGTACATATAGAAAATAACACCCAGGGTGGGGGTGGAGAGAGTCAGCACAAACTTTACCATATCAGATATTATCAAGTACAAAAGCCCTGCAAAGGAAATACTCTGAGCCTAATAGAAAGTCCTTTGAAGTCAGTGGGAGTCTTTTCATTTACTTCAAAGGGCTTTAGATCAGGCCTTATTACAACAGTATAAATAATGCAGTATGAGCACAGAGAATTGGGAACTGGCACATGGGTGTTATGAAATCTGGAATATTGACTCATTCTACATAAAATTGTTCAAAATAACAATGGTTTGGAAAAAGAAATCTCAGCTAAAATTAATCTAAGTAACAAAATTATTAAAGTAGTTAACCTTAGAGTTCATAATCTTGATTGGGCTGTTAACTTTGGTGGTAGCAGTTTAGTAGACAAAGAAAAGATTTCATTTTTGACTACCCATAGTTTCCATTCTGCTGCACATATTCTTGGAGAAAAAATAAGTTTATTTTAAAAATCTGGCAGTTTAAACCAGGTTTTTAAATGCTTATTTTTCTTATGCATTCTACTTGTAGATTAGTTTAGTCCTGACTTTCAGATTAATTAATGGGACATTTGTGGAAAAAATTGATCCTTTACATAAGAATGAATTGTAGTGTCATACCACAGAACTGAGCACTTTGTCTATTTTTTTATGCTGGGCTCTTTGATGAAATCTTTCAAATATCCATTTTCAATCATTACTTCATATTTCTCTTCTGTGCTTCTCCTACTTTTAATGGTAACTTAGTTTAGTTTCAGCTTTGTTTTCACTATTACATTTCAGTGCTGTGCTATTTTGCCTTCGTATCAACACAAATTCCATCAGCTCATAAAAGAGTTTGATTAAATAATAACTGAGAGTCTCATCAAGTATTCATTAGTTCTCTGTATGTCAGAGTCACAGTGTGGTACTACCACAAATGATAATTTGAGAGGCATGAAAGGGGTATAACCTGCACATCACCATCAAATTCACCAAGTGCAGAGAGAGCAGAATTACAGTTCCATGATACCTAAACTGTGCCCTGATTCAGCAAAGCATTTGAGCCAGTGTTTAATCTTGTATGTACACCTTGATGCTGTTGAATCACTGTGTAATGCAGATTTATATTCTCTGGTGAATATGGAATAAATAAACGCATGTGTGCTAAGTTTTTTTATTAAATCAGTTTTCCGTGGTGAGCTATCTCCTGGAAAAGCCTTTTTCCATTTTTTCTTTTTGGAAGCCCTTTTTTTTGTGTTGCATTTTTTGTTTGATTGGGCTTTTTTGTTTATTTGTTTGTTTAGTGCTCTTTTAATATCGGAATAGAAATTATATAGAGATAAATGCTTTCTAGTTGATTTGTACATGTCTCAAGGGTTTGGTAAAGAAAGCCTGACCTTTTTTCTAATTTACCCAGGTAGGGTGTCTCAGCTTAGACTGCAATATACTTTTCAACCCCTTATGACTCTTTTTATTACCTTTCAAACTCCTTGGGGAATCAAGTCCCCATGCTTCACAAACTCTTCCTCACTCCAGATGACTCACTGGATATCAATTTGCCTCTGGGCTGAGAGTATTTTTGACCACTGCCCCTCAGTGTCTCCCACTTTGCCTGGCTGGACTTGGATTTCCCCTGAACCTCCACATTTCCCAGGGGAAGCATATCCTCACTTGCAGTGAACTTCAGCACATTCCCGTGGTCACTGGACTGAGACAAGTGATGAGAACCAGCAGCCACCCTTGCCAGTGCTACTTCATGAGCCAATGCTGACTGGCTAGAGAGAGGGCACAAAATAACACATATTTCATACCCCAGTCGACAATTCTGATGCTGCTCTGTCAAATAAGTAACTGGATCTACATTTATCAGTGGGTAATTAAATTTCACTGGGCACATAATTGCTTGAAATGCCAGGGCTGGGTTGTATTGCTTGAAACATAGAAGCACCTGGATGAATACAACCCTAATTTAGAGATCCACCTAATACATACATGAGATTTTTTTCTTATATTTGCTTTGCATGTTTGTAATTCAGGATAATTAATGTATCTTTACCTTTTTGCTCTGTGAAAGACCAAGCTTATCTATGAAATAGGCAATAGAAATAATTTGTATACTCCTACTTTGAAAAATACCCACGTCTTCTACTCCCTTATAGAAAAAAAGTGCCCTACCATCCTCCAAACAGAACCAGAAAACTGATTTCCCATTGTAAGTAATTGATAATTTCAGTCAACTCTGATCAATTGTAAATTAAAAAAATAATACTGATGTAAATTCCTGTTCTGTTTTTCTGTTTACCTTCTCCTCATCCCTTTGCTTTTCTTCATCTGTTTGTTTTTATTATTTTCTCCCTAGTCTTTTCTTGTATTATTTTGAACACTTTCAGTCCTGTCCTTCCTCCTCTTTTCCCACTCATCCCCTCCTTTTTGTAACTTCCCTGATTTTATTGTTCTTCCCTTCCACCTCATCTCCTGTAACTCCACAATCTCATTTCAGTAATGGTTGGCATTGCTGCTTTCACTCTCTGCCCACGTATCACAATGGAATCAATTCATCAGGTTTCCTGATTGAAGGCTCTTCCATCTCTACAAAAACTTTGGCTTCAAAGTGAGACTATGCTGTATCAGCTGTAGTTGTCAAATCCTGGCACCATGACAACTGGTTGCACACTGGTTTTATTCTAAATTTCTGTTCGCACAAAGGAATCTTCATGGCAAATACTGTGTGTAGCTTTCAGGAAAAAAAAAAATCTCTGTAATTGTTCCTGCAAAAACCTTAAGTGCAGCTTCATTCATGTTCAGGAAATAATAGATTAAGTACTTCAATATGTAATTATGGGGGACATTTTACAGAAGATGACTCCCATGCTTCCCATTTTTGGGCAGTAGTGTCCAGAAATTCAATTGTCTCTCCACACCAATTTTCAGAGTGAAATGGGGTTTTTTTGCTGGCAGTGGGTTTGTTGTTTTTGTTTTTTTTTTTTTTTTTTTTTTTTTTTTTCTTCATCTTGTGACCAGATTACAAAACAAACTCTACTGATTAAAAAAAAAAAAAACTTCAGCTACTCACATGAATCCAGGAGCTCAGGGTAAATAGTCAAGGATGACGACCTTGATAAAATGAGGAGTTATCATGGCTGTTAATTTTTTTCTCAGAATGCACTCTGAAGGTGTGAGTGGCAAATTAAGAAATAATAAAGAAAACTATAAAGCAGGACATTAAAAGTTTCCACACATTGGTCAGTAGAGCTCAACTGCACTAACACTTATGTCAGCCAAGGTCTGTGTCCTACACCAGTTTAATCACATCTGTCACAACAAAACCTCATCTCGTGTTCCACATGTGAGTTCTACCTTCCACAAGATGATTTCACAGACCACTCAAACATCCCATAAAAACCAAGATGCTGCTACTCCTTTCAGCTGTTCCACTGCTCCTTTTCTCTTCATCAGAGGATGAAGAGGAGAGCCCATATTTATCAGGTCCCATCACCATTAACACCTGCGGGCCCTTTACACCTGCTAACCACTACACCTTGGGAGAGGAGGGTTTTCTGTCCAGCACGTGGGTTACAGCTCTTTCTGTCCATGGTTGGTTTTTTTTCCTGCTATCTCCTGCTTCAACAGGGGTATCTCAGTTTTGAGCAAGGAACCTGTGTCTGACAGTACTGGCAGAGGTGCTATTTTAAACTCCCTTTATTCTTCAAAACATGTAGAGGTTAATTAGCCTTTACAGCTGATTAAAACTGGATATGTTAGGAGAGGGCTATGATGAAAAAGCTTGTGAAGAAATTTATGACTGACAGGACAGTCTTCTGTGACATTTATTCTTACACATCTAGTTGCCCTCCTGACACTGTGTTTAGAACTCAGATTAAGCATTGCATATCTCATTAGGAACTGGAAGTTGGGCATGTTCTGCAAGAACATTGAAATTTAGGCGCTAATGGCATCCATCTACTCCATTTTCCCTCACTTTTACATGGACAAAAGATTCTCCCTTTGTGTTCTTGCACAAACTCAAGCTTCAAGATCTGGAAAAACTGTACTAATGTAGAGCTCTACTAATTGTGCTTTGTTAGCCTTGCAAACTGTGACAGAAATGAGACTCTGAAAAGTACCTGAGGTAAAATCTGAGCACACTTAATAATAATAGTAATAACAGATTAATATTATATAACTTTTATTCATCTCATCCTCTACTGAGAAAACCAATACTTGATTGCCTTGTATCTCCTCACACTGGGTTATTTCCCCACTCTACTTCAGTGGAAAGGAACAATCTCCAAAGAACAAAGTTCTTAGGGGTTCAACATCATAAATAAATTAAGGTATTTATTCTATACAGGGTACTATGGAGTTAATGTGTTCAGGAGATCTTACCACACAGGAATCTCCTTGCTATGGCACTCTTTCTGAAAGGGGTAAGCAAGAACACTGTGGCAAAACAGCTTAAATTGAAACCTGGGAAAGATTACTGCCTGTAGCTTTTTTTGAGGGAGGTGCTCCTTGAGCTCCCACAAGGACTGTAACTATATGGAGAGAAGTATATATTCAGGAATGAGACATGGAAAGCATTGATAAACACAGCTGTACTAGTTCTGATCACAGGTGCAATCCAGTGCAATTTTCTGTCCCCAGCAAAGCATACATGACACTTCCCTGCTCTTGGACCACATGCAGAGCAGGGTTTTTCCTGCCATAGTTTGTCTGTCTGCCTAGAAATGTCTTCATGGCTCTTTCTTCCAAGCCTTTCATTCTGTCTCCCCCTGAACTCCTGACAACCTCTCTCAGGATCCAGGTCCTTTGGAAGGGTGTTGAGCAGCTAATTCTTGCCTGAAGAACCACCTCCTTTAATTTATGGCTTTGCTGTCCTCATTTGATGCTCTTGATGTTTGTACAGGACAAGAGTGAATAATCAATCCCTCTCTATCCTACGCATGTTATTCACACTTTTGTATTCAGTAAAATATCTTCAGTTGTCTCTTGCCCAGGGTGGAGAAATTTAGTCTATTCAATTGGTCATTCTTTACTTGAGAGCTGCTTCAGAGTTTCAATATCCTTTCCTTTGTCCAATTTCCAAGTTTTATTAAAAGGGTGTGAGAATTTTGAATACATATGGTGGCATAATTATCTCTCCTGGTTCAGTAAACAATTGGCAAGATTATTATAATAATTTAAGTATTTCTGAAAATTAGCAGATTTTTCACTTCAGAACAAACTCCCAATTGCTGCACAAAGAGCTTCAGATGTCTGGCATTGTGTTTATTGTGACCCATTTAGATGAAAGTTACAATCAAAGCTCCATCCTTGGAAGAAGTCTGGGGGATGTATTCTGATGGCAATGGAAAATGGAACTACAAATGTCTTCAGAGAAGAGAGTCCATTTTAGATGCTGCCACATAATAAAGCTCTGTCTTTGTGTGAAGGTGATCTTTTGGTGCTCAAAGCTGCATAACACTTCATTAGGCAAATATAAATATCGAGTTCTCATCTGAAAGTGGTGGTGATGGATGTCAGATGGGTCTGGTGGCAGACTTGAAGTACTTATAACTCACTGTCAATGTGTTTCTTTGATATCTGTGTGGTTTGAACCTGTTTGGAGTAGCTGGACAGTCCCTAAGTGACTTCCAGTTCCGTTTTTCATCTTTTTTCTTCAGATTTCCAAAGCAGACATATTAATTAATGATCTTTAGGAAATAAACTGGAGATTACAACGTCCATGAACATTATTAACCTGACAATATCTTTCAGTGGCAGCTGAACATGGACCAAATTTGTATCCATATCCTAACAGAAGAGGACTTTGTATGCTATTAATATTTCTCTGTCTCTCCAATTATCTTTCCAATCCACCTTTCCCTAGAGCATAAATTTTTGCCAGGTCATTGATACTGTTCTGCAGAAAGTGGTACAAAAAAAATGATTGTACTTTGTATGCTGGTAATTGGTTAGCACAAGAATTTACAGTGATTTGTGTCATAATCTTTCTAATTTACACCTCCTACCAGCCTCTGATTGCTTGTAAAATCTCCAGTCATATTTTTCAGCCACTTTAAATAACTTTAATTTCAGCCTGCAGACCCAAAGGTGGCATATCTATAATAGAAGTTCCAGTTTTTTTATGAAAATGTTTTTGACATAAAAACAATGTGTGATTTTTGCTAAGTAGCAGGCATACAAAGATCAAAAATTTTAGGTACGGTCAGAAATGCACAAAGCATATATGTGCAATGTAATTTTTCCTAACTTAGGCGTCAATCAGATTATTTACATGTTAAGTGCCTTGAAGATGAAACACCTTTGGATTTTTATTTGCCCTTGGGTTGAAAGATGCAATCACATTTTATTACCATGAGGAAACTCATTGTACGGTGGAAGATACTTAAAAACTAGACTCCCAAACTGAAAATGTGGATATGGAAGTGAAGCTTATTTCTTCTTATTTTTTATAAGTAGAAATGCTACTTTTAGATTTAAGAGTTAAACTTCTTCATAGTGGCTTGTGTGGGGCTATGTTTGGGATCTGTGCTCATATTTGAGCCCTGGTCTCCTAGGGATGGCTAAGCACTTGGGAAATACTGAAGTAATTTGTTATAGATTGCTTGCATGCACAGCTTTTGCTTTACCTATTAAAGTATCTTTATCTCAATCCACAAGTTTTCTCAGTTTTGCCCTTCTGATCCTTCCCCCCTTGGCATGCGGTGGGGAATGAAGCAGCAGCTGTGTGGTGATTAGTTGCCAGATGACACCTTCTTAATCCTTATCTTTTTGAGGAGGGAAAGGAGTTAGAACTTCTTTGCATTTTGATTCTTATTAGGAGTATTTATTAATCTATCTATTTTTAGCCACCATTCAACAGAGTATGATGCAGTCATTAGCCAGTTTTCTTCATTTTTTCTGCGCTTTAGCAGTGAAGTGAACTTGACACAAACGTTCCTTCCCCTAATGCTTGATTTTCCTCATAAGAGAACTGGAGGATGATCCTTGTGACCTTTATGAACAGAAGAAACATTAAATAACATCAAGTGGCTATTTGCAGTCTGACAATTTTATTAACTTTATCCTCTCTGTCTCCTGCAATCTTCAAATCAAATTGGCCTCTATGGGGCACTGCTAGAATTTCTATTTGAAATCAGAGTTTGGAAGAGGTCAAGCAGACTTCTACTGAGAGGTAAAGCAGAGAGAAAGATAGAAAAAAGTAACTTAAAGCAATTCACATTATTGAGATGGTTTGACTTTTGGTCACATTTGAATAGTTTTGTTGGCAAGGGAAAAGAATTGTTCCCGTGAAACATTTTTGTGCTGAAGGGAAATAACTACTTATTGTATTTTGATGAAACAAAGTTTTTGAAAAAAATCATGGGACTGTGACTTGTGACTGAAGGCTTGGTCTTGGCCCTACCCTCAACCTTTAACTGGCCCTAAGTAAGCTCAGCCTCTAAAGCTCAGTTTTTCCCCCCTGTAGAAATAATTTCTTACCTTCAAATGCGTCTTAAGGATTGGTGTCCTCATGTGTGAAATACTGTTGGGTCCTCTGTAACAGTGACTGCATATTCAAGCATCCCTCCAGGCAGCCTTGACTTTCAAGCACAAAAGGGTTCCAATATCCTCTGCTGCTCTGGTGTGCTGGAACTTGCTCAGTGGCTTGGAGAAAAATTTCCCTATTCCACAAGAGTACAAGGACTTTACAGTGCCCTCCTCAGAAACTCATCCTGAGATAAATCCTATTGTTCACTCATGAGGAAAAATATTGTGCTCTCTTCCTTTTATTAAGGGTCCTACAAAAGCATAGCTCTTCATCTGAGAGGTCAGACAGTGACATTTAAATGACTGGGAAGCAATAGAAAGAGGTTTTGCAGAGGAGGAGAGTTTGCTAAGCCTCCTCTCCACACAGCACATCTCAGCACATCTGGCACAGCTGTCCAAGGAAGCAGGCTGGGCTGGCTCCAGAACTGATAATGCAGTGACCCAAAACCTCCCTGACAATATTTGCCCTGCAGTGGTGGAGTCCAGCCTGGAGCAGCCACTGCACCCAGTGTGGGTGCCAGTGGAGGTGTTTCTCCTACCCCAGGCTGTCATGGGGATGAGGAGACATGCAACTCCAGAAAGAGATGCTCTAAGTTACTGAAACAGATGAGATAGGGATCAAGGGGGGAAGTTCCTTCTGTCTGAGTGGCTTGGGCTTATATTTAACAGCCTGAATTGCTTCTAGTGTCATTGTAAAGAATGGTAATACATGAGCACAAACCTAGAAATTATTATCAGCTTTTTCTAATCTCATAGCTCATTACAATATTGCAAAAAAACCCCAAGGAATGTGCTTATATGTGTCATTAGCTTTCTGTCATGCTGGCACATTATAATTACCTGAAATGTGATACTTCTCCAAATATAGAGCAATGACACTCAATAAAACAATTAAGTTGCAACTTATGAATGCAGTTGTACTGGTAATTGCTGACTTAACTACTAAAATTTGCCTAATTATACAATGATTTGCAAGAAATTCCTTAACAATGTAATTAAATTGTACCAAATTGATCAAGGTGAGCTTTATAACCCAGGGATATTTGCTTGTAGAAAACTATTTCGCTGTTGTTTGTCTTATCTCAGACCATTTATTCCCAACATGAATGATATCAAGGTGAAATCTGCCATACATCGTGTATCTGATTTTGATTTTCTTGCAATCAATTCCTCTGCAGTTCCCTTAGCAGAAACTACAGCTCCTTTCCTGGGTATTAAACAGACCCTGATTCAGGAATAAGTTTAGCCTGGCAGTTGTCCATGTTCAGTGTTGTGCTAAGGAGATAAATGAGAAGGGAGAACTGGTGACAACTGATATGTAGAAGACTGAGGCTCTTTGCCCCAGTCTTCACTGGCAGTCAGGCTTCCCACATCTCTGTGTCCCTGAGCTCCTAGGTGGGGGTAAGGGGACAGCAGTCCCTCCCACTGTAAGCAAAGGCAGGTTTGAGACCACCTGATGAACCTGAATTGCCACAAGTCTATGGGGTCTGATGGACACCCTTGACAACTGGGCCAAAGAGAACCTAATGCCATTCAGCAAGTCCAATGCAAAGTGCAACACCTGGGCTTTTATCTTTTAACGGGTATCTTCTTGGGGTTGTTTGTTTGTTTGTTTGGGGTTGTTTGGGTCTGTTTGTTTGTTTGGGTTTGTTTGTTTGGGTTTGTTTGTTTGTTTGTTTTCCCTAGATGGGCTTCTATTGCCCTGGAGAATTCAGCCTGCAAAATGCCAAACAGTAGTTATTTAACTTATTTTCTTGGTTTAAGTTGCAGGAACTCCAAACCTGTGAAAATCCAGCAGACAAAATCTGGCTCTTTATTTCAGACTGCAGAGTTCTGCTGGATATACATGCCTTGAAACCTCTGCAATAAAGCAGTACATGGTCAGAAAGGGCTACCACGCTTTGCTGAATAAAGATGATTTCCTGAATATGTCCCACAGTGGTTTGAAAGCCTGAGACTCTAAAGCAGTTCCTTTGATAGCTCAATCAGCAAGAGTCACATTTGATGCCTAGGGAAGCTGAGAAGCAGCAATCAGGAGTCTAAATTTTATGAGGAGTAATCCTGAGGCACATCACTCAGGGAATCCTGGAAGTGAAATGGAAGCAATATTAACATCAGTATTTACTTATCTAGAAATAGCTCATACCCATCCTTTAGTGGTATTGACACTGTAGCTGGATTTTAGGAGAGGTAATACCCTTGTCTAGTCACAAGTTCAGGTACAGTAGCTTTTCTGCAGATTCATGTGTTTGGAGATAGTTTGGAAGGTAAAACCACAGGAAACATATAACTGACACAAGGTGTGCTGACACAAAATCTTCTTGGAGGCTTTGCAGGTTCTTTCATTAGGCAAATGTCCTCCAAAAGCTAGTGTGACCTTAATAAACTGCTAACTCCATTTAGCACCTTTTTTGAAGGAGCTTAAATAATTTTTGTGGTCTCTGACGGGTGCCTTTATCCTAATGTTTCTTCTGATAGTCACAGTTCTTCTGACTATTGTGTTGGACAGAAAAGGCTGCTACAGAATATTCTATTTGCTTTTCTATTCCTACTTCTTTTCCATTTCCAGTGAAGCCTCCTTGTGTGTGAATTACTTTTAAAGCAGCTTACAGCACACCTGCTCTGTGTAGCTATTCCCATCCCTTGCTGAGAAGGGCACTGAGTTGCCTGGAGCCAGAGCACAGTCCCTGTGCTTAGCAAAGACAGAGAAAAACAGAAAAAAGGACAAATTGGAACCAGCCACTAATGCTTCTCTCCCTCTCCTCCTGCATTTTCCTCATTACCTACGAGCTCTGGTTTCTCCTAATTAGCTGTCCACACGTGGTTATGGCAGCGGTGCATCTGCCTGGTTCACCCTTGCTGGGTTCACTCCATGTCACAGCTCGCTTCCTCCATGCACTCGCTCTATTTTCCTGAACGTCTCTGGCAGACTCCTGCCACCATTGCAAAATATCTCTTTGCGGTTCCTGGATTGTTGATGGGCCTGTCTGCCTCGCCTCCGTGTTTGCTGGGCCATCTCTGGCCTTTCGCCTCCTAGGGTTGGCAGTGGGCAGCCGCTGACACCGACCCACCCTCCCAGCAGGGAGAAGAAAGGCAAAGCCCCCCGGACAACCAGGGCTCAAAGCTGCGCCTCAGCTCGCCCACACAGCTGTAGCTTCCGCAGGCTGCCTGTGGCAAAGACTGAAACGAAACTTTTCTGAATGGGCAGCACCAAGGATACTTGTTGCTTTTTTCAGCATCCTCGCCCCCTTAACAGGCTCTGAACCACCTCTGCATGGCACACACCGAGAAGGGTTTTCGGGGAAAATCTCTATCAGCCAGAGCAGCTGCCAGGCTGTAATCAAGAACTCAAGGAGACTTGAATTAATGTGTTTGATGTCTGTATTGTTTAACTTAAATAGGTAAGAGACCAGGAGTTTTGGCCCTTTAGAAAAAAAAGGACAACTATTTCCTTTGTTTTACATCAAAAAGAGACAGGGGCACTACCTTTTTTTTTTTTTTTTGCCTTTCAAAAGGGATATAACATTTCAGGAAATTCAGTCATAAAAGACTAAAATGAACTCACAGAAGAGCTATGTCTGGAATTTGTAAAGTACAAAGGAAAAGGCAATTAGCTACCCAAATCCTATTGAAAGTCAATAGCCTCCAGCCACTTTGAAAATCCCAGCACATAAAACTCACTAAGAGCAAACTCTGCAGTAAATGTGAGTGAAGTAGGGGAGCCAAGAAAAGAACAGAGAACAGAAGATATCTATTAGACAAAAATAGGTGTGGAAGGACATGGTGTTGATACAGCTGTGATGGAAGCTGCAGATGCACTTAGGTTATTCTTCTATATCTCATAACAAATGTATTGCTCCCATTGCAAATGAATTTATCACACTTTCTTCTTTCTCCTGAGTTGCCTGTAAGTCTCCTCCAATCACTAGGGGTGTGTGTCTATGGGCAGCTTACAAACCGCTCCAATGATCGTGGTGGAAACACTGGCCGAAAGGTTTTTTGTAAGGAACAGCACTCTTGAAAGGGAGTGGCTGCAAGGCTGGGCTCCAACAAAGCACAGAAATTTATCTACCTGTTGTTTCTTCACAGAAGTATGCATGTTCCAACACCCAGACAGATGGTGGTTTGGGGTTTTGTTGTCTTTGTTAATGGGGTCAATCCCATTAAAAGGTGCTTTAAAGGTAGCCGTGTCTGCCGCTACTTTTATCCGTCGGTGATGCCAGAAGAGTTCTCTTGCTCCCTTAGCTGAAAATGTGGATATTGCTGTGGTGGATGGCAGCCGAGATGGTTTTGAGGAATGCAGGTTTTGACAGCAGATCCTAAATCCTCCATAATCCCAACTCGAGGCACATGTGACTGCAGGGGGGAGCTGAGCACACGGGCTTTACTGCTGAATGATGTTCAACCCTCTATTAATTAAATAAGCAAACGTCCACGATCACTTGCCAACACATGGTATTATCACGAGGGGTGTAGGATGTCACTTTTGTGCAGACCATCTGGAAATGTGAGCTGCTGCTCCAGCAGTTATCAAAATCTTTTTTCAAGAATTTTAATTTCACTGATAAGTGTTACCGAGTAATGGCAAAAAAAGGTTTTGGTGTGATTTGTCGGCTGATTCCTTCAGAGTAGGACACAATCATCTCCTAATAGGATGCCTTTCCTCTAAACAAATAGCAGTTCAGTCATGAATCAGCAGAACAGCAGTGCAGAAAATGCTTGGATTAAGATACAGACATAAAACCAAATCCCAGTATAAAAATGAGTGGCTGTGTCAGAATTTTGAAAGGTGCATTTACCTGATATTTGAGGAGAGGGGAGTTTTATTATGGGGCACAGCAAAAAGGGTGAACCTAAATCTTTTTGCACTGACTTAGGTGATTTGCCCCCTGCCTTTCCTCTTTAGCTCATTCCTGCCTTGGCTATCCAGTGAAGACACATTGTATTTCAACTAATCTGCTTTTTATAAGACTAGGTAGATATGATTTCGTAATTAACCAGAACATAATAAAATCTGGTTTATCATTCATCATGATTTGTTTAACATTCTATTAAATGAACTTTAAAATGCTACCAGAAAGCAGAATGTACATCCGATGAATGGTAGAGATGTCTGTGAAACCCAGTTAGTGATAGCTGGAATAATAACTTTGCCTGGTGTTGATGGACTGTTTTGGATGCTATTATACTCCACATGTTACATCCAGAAACCACTTCACTGACCTCAACACTTCTTATTTATCCATGCACCCTGCCTCAGCACTACAGCAATGTCTGTTTCCTTCCTTAATCTTAATGGGAGAACTGATCCAAGACTTGCTGAGGCCAATGAAAAGCCTCTCATTTATATTCCTGCATTTTGGACCAGGTCCACAACTTACAGCCAGAGAGATAACAAGCATTCCTAGATTACTGAACCATCATTTTGACAATTATGATAACGTTTTTGTTATTTTCAAAGCAAGTGACTTTCATGAATTATGACAGTGATTACAGCATTCAGCTCCTAGCTGGGAAATTCTTCCTGCAAAGGAAAAATGGTAGAACATATCTGATAGGCAAGGAAAGAGCATCCTGACACACAGCCAGTTTTGGTTGTCATAGATCTGCTGAGGGGCTTTGTCACCTGTAGGAGTGTTTAAAGATATGGTGCTAATGCTTAGCAGTGGTAAACACCTGCAGGACAATGTACCACTGCAGAATCCACTGAGCTGTGCAATCTTGTTGAATCATAGAATGGTTAGGGTTGGAAGGGACTTTAAATATCATCTAGTCCAACACCTTTTCAAGGGCAGAGACGTGAATGGTAACAATGGATAATGAAAGGGGAGCCTGGGTTTGGAACCAAAGCATGACTGACCACTGCTGGATATCAGTGTTGCCATGTCAGGCCTGTTTGCAAACAGTAACACCATGTTTAGTCCAGAGCTCTAGCTAGTTTTTGTAGTGCTGATTTTACCATGGGTATGTTGCAGTTCCTGTTTATCTCTTTTCTCCTTTGTCACTGGAAAAAATTTCTGAAAACAAAAAAAAGTTCTTTGTTGCAGGAAGAGCAAAGAAATGTGAGGCTGTGTCCTGATGAGACACAAACCTTCCAGCTCACCACACATTATTGTTCTCAATTCATATCACCATCCCATGGCACTCTGAAGGACTAGCAGTCCTTCCCTCAATTTTGGGCTCCCAGATACTTAAAGACCAAGGCATTTTCACAGTGTAGAAGGAAGTTTCAAAGTAAAAAGGATTTTGGAACTCTGGGCATTCCCCTCATGGATAGTGATGAAGCCTTATTTTTTGACTATGATCTGAAACATTCTAAGACATTAGGAGGTAACATTTTGTAGCTTTCACTGATTTTCACAGTGCAATTATGAAGCATTTCCATTTTATTACTTTTTGACTTTTGAGATAGCTTTATAGTATACATATAATAATAATATAAATAATGATAAAAATTATACCAGTAATAAATTGATTCATGCATTTGTATTTTAGTAATACATGGGATCCTGTTGTGTTAAATAGTGGGCTGGCATCATTAAGAGGATTGGTTTTCTCCTGAGGCCTCTATTCTTCAGATAAGTTAGTAGATGTCAGAACCTCAGCAATTCTGTGTAGTCTTCATCAGAAAGGACAGTAAAGTTTGTTTGTTTCTCTAAATCTTATATTCTTGGAATTTATAAATATTAATTCCCAACTAGCTATATTTGTATTTAATTCAAAATGTTAACCTGGCAAGAACCATTATTCCTGAAATATTTGGCAATATATTCTGGTCTTCTGGCCTAACAAACCCTGATAGATGAAGAGTATAATTTGTTGGAAACATGAAAATTGATATTTAAAAAATGGTATTTGGGTTTGATTTTATTGCTGTGGGGCAGAGATTTGTTTCCTTATTTTCCCATAGCTAGGTTTCATGACACCAAAGGTCATGTGAGAGAAATAGTGTCTAGAAATAGATGGGCAGTAATGGTTCAAATGTTTAGGAGAGAAATGAATGCTGCCAATGAAAGCTGCATGTAAGATATGAAGGACCTTCACAAGAGTCAAAGTGAGAAGGAGTATAAGAATGAGCTTTTCAAAGTTTTATGAATCTTAACTTGCTCAAATTTCAGCTTATGAAGACAATTTTTTCTCACAGTGGCTTTGTGTTTTCAAAATGGCTTATTTTTAGCTGAAGCAATCAACACTTGTGGCTCTGCTGACACATTTTGTGAGGAGGAACAGAGGTTTGTTGACAGGGAAATCTTGCAGCAGGGCTGTCTCCATAAACTCTGAGAACACGGAGATTTCTGGAATGAGAGAGTCAGACAGGGCCATCTTGGAGCTGCAAGGTGTGGAGCACGTGGGGCTTGCTGGGGAGGCAGCCTCCAGCCTCCTGCTCCTTCTCCCACAAGGGATGTCACCCAGCCCTCCCAGCTGCAAGCTCTGTCTCACAGGCGGTGCCACCCCCACGCTGCAGAGAGGCCCAGGAGCGAGGCCCTGACTCTGCCACTTTGGCTGCTGCAGCTCCCCTGGGGCTGCCGCTTGCCTCGGTACCGTGGCCACCTTCCTCCTGGTGCCATGGAATAACCCCTGACCTACCAAATCCCACCCACTCCAGCCTGAATTGGCCAGAATGAGATCTACCTGCGGCCATTCCACACAAGCTGATGTTATGCAATTTTTGCACGCACCACTTGTTCTCTGAATTTCCACGTGGAGCAGGCAGAGTAGCATGATGGAGGTCAGGGTAAAGCTGAAGCAATAGTGGTTGAACATCTCTCAAACCTTCCAGCCTGGATGGACCCATTTCCCCAGACCTTTGTTCTGGCTAGCTCTACAGTAGCCAGGGTTATCCAACTTTCCACTGTCTGGCCACTTGAAGCTCTGCACTTAACAGAGCAGTAAACAGGGCAGTGTTTGTTCAGAATTACAAGAACAACTGTACTTTTGACAGACTGAATTGTAGTGGCAGTTGTGCTGGGAGATTGTGTTATTAGCATCCTGTCAGTCAAAGTAAAACACCTTTTTATCAGGCTTCACAGACTGGAAGAGAATTGTGGCCTCACCTCTCCCAACTGGCAAACATAAAACTGAAGCAGCCTTGGCATGTTACATATGTGGGAGATTGAACCATGATAAAGGAGGAGGACAGTTTCCAGCTTGGCAAGCCCTGGAGGCATGCATCTGTTCTCAGCCTGAGCCATCCAGAACCATCTCAAGCTCTGAATACTCCTTCTCCCCTGGCACCACAGGAGAAGCTCATTATGCAGTACTATCCCTTTCCTCAACATGTCCCCCAAGGTATGGAACTAAATGGCCAAGTTACTTTCATTGCAGAGGTAATTATCTGCATTTCATCCAGCAATGAGGCTTCAGCAGAAATACAAATGGAGCAGATTTGGTCTATTGAGCAGAAAAGGAAAATTATGAAATGTAACAGCTCATTTTTTTTGATACCCTGCTGCTGCTCCTCCATCTCAGTTCATTTCCAGCCTCAGTATCTCAATATAAACAGCTCTGTGGCTTTGCTAGAAACTGAGCCCTCACTAGGGTACTCAGTAGCCTGGAGCTAAGGGGTCCAAGGCTTTTCTAAGACCCTACAGATGAGGTAGGGCATGGCATAAGTGTTGTGTAACTTCACAAGTGCTGACCCTCATTAACACAACTGTCCTTGCACTCAAGACTGCACAAAGGTGTAATTGGAGTCCAGATTTAAGGCAGGGGTGCATAACTGTCATTGCTGATTGCTCTGTGTTCATATTCTGCCTTTTGTGCTCTGCCTTCTCCGTGCATCACCCTTCAGTGGGAAATGTTTCCAGTTGCATGAGCAACTGACATTCAGGCACAGCTACATCATATCCTGGGGATAATTTTAAGTTTCTTGTAAAGACCAGACTTAATCTCTGTGCAAACTGTACTTCTTCAGGTGCAGATGGCAGGTGGAATTGGAAATATATTTTGCATTTTGCACCTTGGTTTAGCACTGGTCAGGCCCAGAGAGGCCTCCGTGTACAGGCTGGGAGAACATCAAGTGAACAGGGCTTTTGGATCCTGTCAACCACATTAGACACACTACAGAGTCTCTCCTTCACTGCCAGCCATATGCCAAGAAGATGCCAACAACCCTTTCTTCCCTGAGCTTCAGTTTCCCATCCACAGAGTCATGCTTTTTAAGCAGAAAAGCTAGAAGACTGTATAATTTTTATGCCCTGCATTTATTTTAAACTACCTCCTTTTGCAGAGCAGGTGAAAAGATGCCAGTTCAGAAAGCTGTCTTTGTAGTCATAAATCGTTCCTTTGAGCATTTAAGGAAAGCTGTGCTTATCGAAGTTGAAATAAAAGTTTAGTAGCAAGAAACATTTAACTTTAAAATTATATTTTATAATTAAATTTTATTTTGGCTCTGCTGCGTGCCAGAAAGCATGGAGGAGTGTTTGTTATGCTCTCAGCAGAACTTCCCTGGGGACGACTGTTCTGTGCTGGTGGGAGTGAGAGAAAGAGAGAGAGACAAACTGTGCAATCCCAAACATGCTGGGCAATGGGTCATTGACAGCAGGACTTGGGGATATTGGTGGCTAAAACACATTAGGATAGGCTGGTACTGTGCACTCATAGCCCCAAAAGCCAAGCCTTTTCTGTGGCCAGCAGGTCGACAGAGGTGATTCCCTCCCTTGACTCTGCTCTCCTGGACTCCAGCAGGAATATGTGAACAGCCCCGGGGTTCCAGCACAGGAGAGTCATGGACTGTTAGGGCAGGTCCAGAGGAGGGCCATGATCATGGTCAGGGGCTTGCAGCACCTCCCCAGTGAGGACACTCTGAGGGCTGGGCTGTTTAGAAGGCTCTCTGAAGCCTTACATCAGCTTTTCAGTACTTAGGAGGGGGGCTACAAGAAAAATGGAGAGGGTTTCCTGGGGATTGTAGCAATAGGATGAGGGGTAACAGCTTTAAACTGAAAAAGGGAAGGTTTGGATTAGACATAAGGAGGAAATTCTTCACTATGAGACTGGTGAGACACTGGAACACACCTTCTCCACAGCAGAGAAGTTGTGGAAGACCCATTCCTGGCAGTGTTCATGGCCTTGTTGGGTGGGGCTTTGAGAAACCCGGTCTAATGTCTCTGTCCATGACCATGGGTGAATGAACTCCGTGGTCTTTGAAGGTCCCTTCTAACCCAAACCACTCGCTGTGATGGTTCGATGATGATGACAATGATTCTTCCTGGATCTCAGTAAGAAAGGCCCAACAGCAGCTGGCTTAGTGGAACAGATGCTTTAAGGAAATAGATAGGTAGATAGATAGATAGATAGATAGATAGATAGATAGATAGATAGATAGATAGATAGATAGATAGATGAGTATTGATAGCAGGAAAACTTTACATCCTTTCAGACTCTGGGAACTCTGCTTTTGTGCAGCATTGGGCAGACCCTGAATGGATTTTCCCACAGAGCGACTGCAGAGCAGAATTTTTGGTTCATGGAGAGAATTTTTTTTTTTTTTTGGTCCATCAAGCTATTGTGTAAAATTTCTTACAAGAAAACAACCCTATTTCTAAAGAATGTTCAAATGAGAGCTTCTTGCTATGCTGTGAGATAAAGTCCCAGTTTCAAGCACTCATATTTTCAGGATTGGTAGCAAGTGTATAACTCTGTCAAAGAACCAGGTAATCAGAAGTACAGCACTGAAGAAGTTTTCCTAATGGAGGAGTCTTAACACTTCATTATTGAGCCACAGCAGTAAGGTTTTTCTCAGCTGCAGTACTTCTTGATGCCCCGTTTTCCTGACTGCTTTACAGTGTATATTCACATATCATTGAATAAAGAATGTCACTGAAATGCACTCCTCAAATTGTGATCCAACCAGGCAACCCTGTGTCAGATATGCACATAACGATGTGCTGAGGGTTATCATCTCACAGCTGATCTGTGCTGACATCTGTGCATTTATATTGCCCTGAATCAGGACATAAAAGGACAAACCCAGCTCTAAGTGCTGCTGCTGGACCATTGTCAGTGACCACAGTGGGCAATAAGAGCCACTGGTAAGCCCAAAGGAATAAGTAATAAGTAAGTCCAAAGGAATAAGCCAAAAGATTATAGGAAAGTTTAAAACATCTTGTTGGGGAGAAATGGAATAAACACAAAATCCCCCTGCAGTAATAATTATTTACTGAAATTTTAACATTTTAATAGAGTCGCTGCAGTAAAATATTTAATGAATTTTAAATTTATTTTACACTGAGCGAGGTTTTAATTTGATCTGTTGTTCTTATTTCTACTCCCTTTTCCTACATATTTTTTCACAAGAAAAACCCACAGTTTGTCTCTCAAACCAAGTATATTTCTCCTTTTGAGGAAAAAAAAAAAGAGAAAAAGTCAGATCGAATGGTTTGGTACTACAGTTACTAGAGTGGAATTAATTATTTTTTTTAGATATGTGGGAAACCACACACACAAACAACAGGAGGAGAGAAAGAGTAAAGAGTGCTCCTCACATGCAAGCCTTATTTGCAAAATCATACTGAGTTATCTGACAGACACAACTACAGAATCTAGAGGCCAGAGGGTGTTAATAAGGCACTAAATAAACAAATTATTTAATCTGCACACCTTTTCTAATATATCTTTCTGAAAATCTGTTTTCAGAATTTATGATCACAGCTGTGAAGACAGAAAGTGCTAAAGAAAATGTAACTCTCACTGACGCGTGTCACAGGGCAGGCTGTGATAATTTTAAATCACAACACAGTGCAGGGTGTAGTCATGGAATAAAAATACAAATCTGATTAGATGCATGCAACAGCTTTGTCTACTTAATATCCAGTCTGAGAAATTAGTGTTCATTCAGCACACTGGTTTTGTTCCAACAGTGGGAGTTTTCAATTATTAGAGCTAGATCAGATCCAGGGATAATTTAGTATCAGCACATTTCTGATTGAAGGCTTTGTGCCACAAAGCATCTGACGAGGCTAAGAGGTTCTTTTCTTATGCTGTTTCCTCACAATTGATTTCTCTCCCTGCTTTGCATTTTCACATAATTAATATTTTATCTTTGCTAATTTAATGCCATTCTTTCTTCTGCTTATGTGTAATTTCTTTCCTCTTGGCAAAAATAATTTTAAAAAATCCTCACTGGTACAATTCACATACAAGAAGACTGACATTGAAAAGGAGGATGGCAGAAAGAGTGAATCTTTTCTTACAATTTCTGATTCTTCTCAAACTGCTCACATTTCTATAACATCTATTTTGAGTGTTACCAATCTTCCTAATTCTCTGGCTGTGGTTAAAATCTTCTTGCAGCCAAGAGTTCAAAGACAGAAACCAAGTATCTAAACCAGCAAAAGAAAGGCATTCACAGCTAAGGCCAGTTAATATTTCTTATGCTTCCACTGCTGTGTCAGAGTGTGGGGTTGAATTACAGAGCCTTACTGGCAGCACAGACTGACTGAAAGTGAGGTGCTCCTTAGCAGGTGCTGCACCAGAACTGAGACTCCACAGCCAGAGTCTGGTTCCTGGTAGTTGCTCAAAGAACTGGGATCCTTTTAAAAGAGTTGTGCTGTTGCTCCCAGTCCTGTGGACTGACAAGAAGACATCCTACCCAAACTTGCCAAGTGAATTTACCAAAGAAGCAAAGATAATGACAAGAGAATCAAGGCACACGTCAATCAGCAACACAATTTTGGTATTTGCCTGTTTGGCTGCTATTAGATTAGGGCAGCAGTCAGCAAGGGGCTTGTGCATACAGGAGGTGCAAATGCAGCCTTGCCCTGCACTGTGAGCTGCTCCCCATTGTCCTCCAGAGGCAGTGCAAGGGTGAGTTGGACAGTGGTGGGGGCCTTTGACCATGCTGGATTTTCCAGCTGCTCTCCTGGCAGCACAGCCCAGTCTGCTGTGGAGCTCTGCAGCAAGAATGAGACTATCAAAGAGCCTGTAAAAACAGAAGCACTTTACTATGCTGCCAACCTCTACCAGTGATACAGCTCTGCCAGGCAGAGATAGTGGAGGTTAATGGCTAATTGCAGATAATTTTTAATATAAATGTGTGTATATGCCTGCATGTATATGTGTATGTACATATTTTCTAGCAGCTTTCTAGCAGATGTTTTCTTTTTTTTTTTTTTTTCCCTTAACCTCTTTCCTTCAGAAACTACCATGAAGCAGAGGGGGTGAGGTCTGGGTGTTTAACCTTGGGAACACCTGAGAGGAAGGAGGTGAATGCTGAAGGAAAGAGTGTAATGGAGGATGCACAGAGGGAAGTAAAATACTTAGGCAAGCAAATGATTGAATCAGTGACTGGAACAACCAGGTCTCTGCTGGAAATTAATATGAATGAGATGCTATGCTTCATTGACTGTTTACCTAATTTCTTTAAACATCAGTATTGCTTTTATGTTGCACTTGCCTAACTTAGCTGCAACTTGGTATTTAATCTATAAAGCCATTATTAGCTGAATGGTGATTGAAAAGCAGCAGGAAGATACTCTGATTATGCCTTAATTATTGCCCTGCACCTGATCTTCACAGAGAACATGTAGAGTCCCAGCCTCCCCTGTTGCTCTCAGCATCTCCTATCTGAGTCATAACTAATGGTACTGCATCTGCCTAAGAAAAGAACTGCATGTGTTTCCACTGATTTCCAGATTAAGCTCTAAGCCTACAGAGCTTTGTTTGCCTTCCCCTCCTTTCTGCTCCTAGGCATCAAAAGGAGATATTTGGTTAATGGCTAATTAAACACTTCCATTGAGTAAGCCAGAGCTTTGTAAATCCACATCTTCCTCCCTGCATACTGTTTGGAATCTGCTGAAAGTTTTGAATTTGCATTTTGCCAGGT
Organism: Chaetops frenatus; assembly: GCA_013400775.1. NCBI lineage: Eukaryota > Metazoa > Chordata > Aves > Passeriformes > Picathartidae > Chaetops > Chaetops frenatus. The sequence continues at coordinate 804,326 of VZTR01012663.1, forward strand.
TGCCAAGTTTGCATTGACACAACTGGAAACTTTGAAGTAAATGGAGGTAAAGCAAGCCAGCAGGTTCTTAAACCAAGGGATATGAAGCAGAAAAAATCCTCAACTGTCCCTTTAGGTAGAGACTTGAAGATACATTCTTGATAATGAGGTGCCATGCTGGTTTATTAGATCATGTACAATTTAAAATGTAAATCCTAATGAAGGCACAAAGAGCATCAGAAAATAGAAGGAGTCAGTGGTTTTTTATTAAATGAATATGCCATCTGCTTTTCTTATCTCCCAATGAATTTAACATCACCATCTTTGTAATTAGCACTGACAAATAGCACAATCCCAGGAAACCAGACAGCAAGGCAGAGCGGGTTAGTTTTGCATCCCTTGCTGAGCTAGCATGGAGCCACAACTTGGCCATGTGGCTTTCTGGCAGAGCTATTTTGAACTGATTTCAGTTCCTACCCATGCAAGCACACAAATAGGGAGAGGACAGTCATAGAATCATAGAATTATCAAGGCTAAAAAACACCTCTAAGGTGACTGAGCCCAACTGTTAAGCTGGCTCTGCCATGCTGTCCTGGCTTCAGCCAGGGTAGAGTTACTTTCTTCTCAGGAGCTGTTCCAGTGCTCTGTTTTGGATTTGGAATGAGGATGGTGTTGGCAAAACACTGAAGTTTTGGGTTTTTGCTAAGATGTGTTTATCCTAAGTCAAGGGCTTTTATTCCCTGCTTGTCCCATGCTCTGCCAGTGAGAAGGTTTGCAAAAGAAACTGGATGGGAGCACAGCTGGGACAGGTGAGCCAAAGTGAGCAAAGGGATGTTCCACACCATGGAATGCCCTGCCCAGTACATAAACTGGGGGGAGTTACCCAGAAGAGTGGCTGATGCAGGGTGGGGAAGGGTAGTCTGGCGCTGGTCAGTGGGTGGTGATCAATTGCACTGTGCATCACTTGTTTTGCCCTTTTATTATCATTATTTTTTTACCATTATCACTGTATTTTACCTTATTTTCAACTAT
>VZTR01012663.1:805761-859335 GCA_013400775.1 Chaetops frenatus
ACCTGATCTTCACAGAGAACATGTAGAGTCACAGCCTCCCCTGTTGCTCTCAGCATCTCCTATCTGAGTCATAACTAATGGTACTGCATCTGCCTAAGAAAAGAACTGCATGTGTTTCCACTGATTTCCAGATTAAGCTCTAAGCCTACAGAGCTTTGTTTGCCTTCCCCTCCTTTCTGCTCCTAGGCATCAAAAGGAGATATTTGGTTAATGGCTAATTAAACACTTCCATTGAGTAAGCCAGAGCTTTGTAAATCCACATCTTCCTCCCTGCATACTGTTTGGAATCTGCTGAAAGTTTTGAATTTGCATTTTGCCAGGTTGCCAAGTTTGCATTGACACAACTGGAAACTTTGAAGTAAATGGAGGTAAAGCAAGCCAGCAGGTTCTTAAACCAAGGGATATGAAGCAGAAAAAATCCTCAACTGTCCCTTTAGGTAGAGACTTGAAGATACATTCTTGATAATGAGGTGCCATGCTGGTTTATTAGATCATGTACAATTTAAAATGTAAATCCTAATGAAGGCACAAAGAGCTTCAGAAAATAGAAGGAGTCAGTGGTTTTTTATTAAATGAATATGCCATCTGCTTTTCTTATCTCCCAATGAATTTAACATCACCATCTTTGTAATTAGCACTGACAAATAGCACAATCCCAGGAAACCAGACAGCAAGGCAGAGCGGGTTAGTTTTGCATCCCTTGCTGAGCTAGCATGGAGCCACAACTTGGCCATGTGGCTTTCTGGCAGAGCTATTTTGAACTGATTTCAGTTCCTACCCATGCAAGCACACAAATAGGGAGAGGACAGTCATAGAATCATAGAATTATCAAGGCTAAAAAAGACCTCTAAGGTGACTGAGCCCAACTGTTAAGCTGGCTCTGCCATGCTGTCCTGGCTTCAGCCAGGGTAGAGTTACTTTCTTCTCAGGAGCTGTTCCAGTGCTCTGTTTTGGATTTGGAATGAGGATGGTGTTGGCAAAACACTGAAGTTTTGGGTTTTTGCTAAGATGTGTTTATCCTAAGTCAAGGGCTTTTATTCCCTGCTTGTCCCATGCTCTGCCAGTGAGAAGGTTTGCAAAAGAAACTGGATGGGAGCACAGCTGGGACAGGTGAGCCAAAGTGAGCAAAGGGATGTTCCACACCATGGAATGCCCTGCCCAGTACATAAACTGGGGGGAGTTACCCAGAAGAGTGGCTGATGCAGGGTGGGGAAGGGTAGTCTGGCGCTGGTCAGTGGGTGGTGATCAATTGCACTGTGCATCACTTGTTTTGCCCTTTTATTATCATTATTTTTTTACCATTATCACTGTATTTTACCTTATTTTCAACTATTAAAATTGTTCTTATCTCAACCTACAGGTTTTACTTTGGTTCTCCTCCCAGTTCCAGTAGAGTACAGGGGGAAAGGGAGGGCTGCTTTTTTCCAGCTGGGCTTAAACCTGACACATGTCCATTGCTCATGTCTCCAAGTGCCACGTTTATGTGTCCTTTAGATACTTCCAGGTAAGGTGACTCAACCATTTTCCTGGGCAGCCTATTTCAGTGCTTGATAACCTTTTTTGGGGTAGAAAGCTTGGAAAGAGTCATGAAGCAAGAATATTGTAAGGCACAGACAGACATGACTAGGTGAGTTGTAAGATTAAAGGATGCTACAGGGCTGGTCTAGCCTTTCCAAAATATCTCCTGAATCTTTTCCTGAGGGGTCAACCACTTTTCATTGTTTGCTTTTTTTTTTCTTCTACACAGATAAACAGATAATTAGGTCAGTAGGGGAATCTTATCTGCAGATCTCTGTGCTGGCATGAAAGGGACAGGCAAGGTTTTACTTGTAATCATTTTCTGCCCTGCCATGGAAAGGAGCCAAAATGCTCTTGCCTTTTAAAGCCTGGATTCTCAGTGTGCAAGGAGAAAACATAATTTTATGCTCTGCCTGACTAGGTGTGCAAGCATGAATCTCTTCTCTTTCAAAAATACAGCCAAGTTTAAATACAGCTGTTTTTCTCAAAGTTAACTGCTTTCTTTGTCTCTCACCAATGAAATGAAGGGACTCACACGTTTAATAGTGTGCCAGACCATTTCATTCTGGGGCAAATCGATGAAGTAGCTCTTCTTAGAGATACTGAGGTTTCTTGGAAGTCTAAGGAAGCTCTGATTTATCCCAAGGTGGAGGAGGAATCAGTGGATTCTCCTGACCCTTTCCTCACTGTCTGTCACATCAGGAGATCCAGCTCGCTCCACACCCATCAGCTGGAAGCTGGGAACCATCTCAGAGATGACACTCAAATCAAGTGGGACTTCCAGTGCTTTCATTGGACACAACTTTTTACCTGCAAATGAGTTTATCTGCAACAAAATCTGCTGTTTCAGAATTGTAAATGCACTAGAATATTCATCAAAGATGGAGACAGAATATTTCATCATTTGCGTCAAAAATCCTCAGCATTCCACAAATTTTATCCACACAGAGGAACACGCCATGTGATAGGGGCATCCAGTCAAAATTGCTCCATTTCCTGAAATCTGTGATTTGAGAGAAAGTGTTTATGAATATCTTAAAGACTGAGGATTATTTGCAGACATTATTCAGTGAATAATTTTGAGTACCTTTGAGAAAATTGTCATCATGTTGCGAACACTTCACTAATGGAAAACAGACAACATTTATAAATTAATTATAAATTATTTACCCAGCTTTAGTCACAGTCTTCTTGTGGAAGAAGAGGAAAATACTCTTTGAAGAACTGTTTGATTTATCACCTTTTATAGTATTAGAGTTTTATTGCAGAGGTGGTTGTGTAATGATCATGGGACTGCTTGGATCAATTTCTTTAGAGGATTCTTTTAGAAAGCCTTTGGGAAAATCAATTAGGGTCAGCTCTATGCAAGACCTCCTACCAAATTATTGGCTGGCTGTACAAACTCCCTTCTTCTCCCAGCATTGAATTAGGGCCTCTGAATTGAGGGCCCAAGAGCCCTGTCCCATGTGCCATATCAAGCTGCCTTGTCTGGTTAGACAGGATAATCTTTTGAGATTTTTAGCCACCACAAAGACAAATGACAAGGTACTTCCTGAAAAGAATCTCTCCTCTGCTCTAAATCTCCCTCTGAAAACAGCATTGAAGTTGTGCCATTTACTGTTGTCCAACTAAAGGTAAAAGTGCTGTCCCTGGACTGTGCTCAAACACCTGTACCCCATGAAAATGGACAGAAATGGTTCCTGTGGGCCTTGGAAGGGCACATTGCAGCCCTGCTTGTACCTGCTTGGACCACGAGCTTCACACCCTTCCCACTGGCAGCACGTGCTACATGGTCATGACACATGGCACTGCCATGGCAGGCACTATCAGGGTATAGAACAAAAAAAAAGGATAAAGATTTGAGTTTTACAGCCAAACTGTGGTACCAAAGATGCATTCGATAAATAACATTATGAAGAAAATGAGGGATTTCCTGGAGGGTGCTTCATTATTAAGGCAGACATATATGCTGAGAGAAAAACAACAGCAAAACTAACTGGCCTGTTTTGTGGCAGGATAGGAATGCTCATATTTGTGCAGGGTACATACCTGTCTACCTACTCATTAGAGAATATGAAACTTCCATTGACAGAAAGATTGTAATTACAGTATAAGCACCTTTGATATGGGCAGGGAAGCAGCTTTCTGGTTTTTTGCATTCTTCTGGGAATGCAATTTGAAACATTAAAAAAAAAAATAATCAGAAAAAAGATTTGGGAAGATGTACATTAGTGTTTGCATATGCTAAGCAGGAAGAAGATACCCCATTTTTTCCTCTACCTACGTGTCATGTTACAGCTGTTCAAAAGTGATGCTAAAGTGCCTGATCCCCCAGCCACAGTAGCAAACCATCAGCCACAGGAGTGAGGCTACAGTCTCAGGGGCTCTGGATTAGTGTCACAATTTACCTGGCAAAAAGTGAGTGTCCTGAAGAGTACAGAAGAGGATGAGTTTCTAGGAGGTTTTCCTTTCAGCTGAAGGCAGAATTTTCCTGCCTTGACTCTTCTCTGTAGAGCATCCTGCCTAATACCTTTCAAGCTGTGTGCCAACTCTCTGGCCTTTTGATTCAATGTCAGTCCCAAGGGGTGCAAGTGCTTTTGTAAAGTGCCTTTCAACTCACAGGAAGCTGAGCAGATGATGTGAGCTTTTGAAAAAGTCAGGAGGCCTGGCCATGCATACTTATGCCTGTCTAATTTAGGGAACTCAGTGCACCAGATTGTATAGGTAAGCTGATTTGTTTCTTGTCTAGAAACAGGTGCTTGGTTAGAACAAAACCACTGACATAAAATGACTCATTTTTAGTACTGTGAGCAATGTGACAACACCACTTGCCTGTGTGTTACTAATAGAGATTGAAAATCAATAGGAATAAAAGCCTAAACTCAACTAAATCTAGAAGTTGTGCCTTGAAACATTAGGGGTGCATGTGAGCTTCTCAGCTCTTATCCTTAAGGCTTAAATACAAATGAGAATGTTTCAAGGTTATTTTTTTCCCTTGATGTATATTTACATATTTATAAGTGTTTCCAAGCTCTTTTATAGTACAAGATTCTGCAGCAGTAATTTCCTCTGTGACATTACAAAACACAGAAAGGCTGAGCGACCACATCTATGGATACAAAGACACAGACACACACTCATACACATATATTACAGATATATATATGTGTAAAGACACAAAAATATAACAGAAGCCAAAGATTTAGAATGCCATCCACAGATGGCAATTTAAGCAACTGAAATTACCATAGAAAATCAGGTAGCAGGAATTTGGTCTGCTCCAGAGGGGCTCAAAACTGCTTCTCTGTCCTTGAGAGCTTGGAACTTCCCAGTTTCAGTGGTTGGGTATTTTTTGTGTCATGTCACACAAGGCCGATCTGCCAGCCAGGACAAGGGGGATAATCCCCTGTGACCCTACCCATTTCCTAATCTCCCTAGTCCCAAACACCACTTTCTAACTCCTGGGCAACTGTGTGGGAAGCTGACAGCCCTGTTGCACCCTGCATCTGTCATAAAAGTCAGAAATATGAGCTTTAGGTGGGATGGTTTCAGGTCATGGCCTCAGCTCACTCATATGATGTTGGAATGTGTTGTTATGAACAAGAAAAGAAAGAATAACAAAGGAAATGAGTGATACCATTTAGGGCAATGTAAAATTGATCACAGATTCTTGGGCCTTATTCTAGTGAAACATCATCGAGCCATGTTCCACTGGAAAACACCAAGGATTTCAGATATCTCCTATGTTTAATTTTACATCATCTGTGGTGAAGGACACATCAGCCTGCATGAAGCATTCTTCACCTGATTAATTTAATAGATTGCATCAGGTAAAGGTAGATTTGTTTTCTGATTTATATGTAAATTTTAAAGAAGGTTATGTTGTTTATGTGCTTGGAGACACAGGGTATCATTTCATCAGTATCTGTAAGGCACTGCCTTGTTTTTCATATTTCAGTAAAGCATTCTGGCATGGTTTCTACATTGTGTTCCCTTGTAACCAAACAGAGAAGTGTTTAAAGAAACAGAGAACATTGGTAAACCCAATGGAAAAAAAAGCAAAGCTTTCAGATTTGCTTATTTCTGAGAGAAAACATATCTCATTTTTCTATTTTGGTTCTGACATGTAGGACAATATAAAAGCCTTTGGAAACACAGAGTTCAAAAGGAAAGTAAAAAGCTAAACAAAAGCAAAATGTTTGTAGCAGTCAGTTATTTAAGCACTTTTCTAGCACTATTAAATCCCACAGGTTGAGGAAAGAGAACTAACTGAAAACCAGCTTTGTCCTTGTGACCTACAGTGTTACATGGGGATACTGAGCAGAGGCAGCTTGTCTTTTCTCTCATATTACTGCTCTTAGACCTCACAAAGCACTGAAAATGATACCCAGCTCTATAGATACCAAAAGAAGGATGCAAAAGCCCTCCATTACCTTTTCCTCAGGACTATAAATGAATTATTCTTTTTACTAAACCTACCAAGTCCAAAAGCACAACTGTGAATGCTTTGCTACTTTCTATCAAGTCTTATTCACACACAAAATGTGGAGTAAGGAATCCCATCGTTCCTGAAACCAATGATTAGTCCTGCTCCCACACTGCCCTTTGGCAATTTGGCACATCAAAAATGCTTAGTGGGAGCTCCACAATGCCTTGTGTGACATATGTTTATATGTTTATCACTAACTCTTTTTGTCTAAGCTGCCCATCCTTAAAATTGCCTTGTTCTTGTCCCTCTTCTCCCTTTGTTTACATAACATTTTTTTGAATATTTTTTTTACCCTCCCTCAGTTAGGTTTGAATTGTATGATAGATTTCATTATTATTGCATTTAAGATCAAAGAGTTAATGAATGTTCGCAGGAACAAAACTGACTAAGAAAAATGTAGTTATGGGAACATACATTACAATTTAATCTGCTGTAACATCTAAAGAACCTCTAGGAAATGCAAGGAGACATCCTTTAAAGTCAGAATTGCTTGAGCTGCTCTTTACTTCTCTTTTTGGGGTCAGATTTTGCATCAATAAATCCTTCTCCCAATTTCACCAAGAACACTTAGTGAGGACCTTGGTAAAATCTGTCATGAAGGGACTGGTTTGGTTGGGGGTGTTGTTTTTCCTGATCCACAACATCTCACATTCTTTGCAAATTAGAAGATAAGTGAGGGATATTTCAGGTTTGGATTTGAACTGGATTGATTCCTGCATTCTTTCTATGGTTAGAAAATCACAAGTAACCAAAAAAAATTCAGAAGCTCATTGAAAAATTATAGTGAAGAGAATCAGTGCTATTCAAGAAATACTCTCCATACAGGATGACAGAGATCTGCAAAATACATTATAGCAACAACTAAAAAGAACTCCCCAGCTCACCAGAAGGGGAAGAGCGATCCAGTGAGTTTTTCTGTTTGTTTGTTTGTTTTGATTTTTGTTTTTGGTTTTTTTTCCTTAACTGCATTATAACTTCTGATCAATCTCTCTCTTAGATACAACTTGAAAGTTGTTTATCACCTAAACTTATGAGATTAAGTTTCTCTCTTCACCCCTTCTGCCTGAAATAGACCATGAAAGACTAAAGAGGGAGTAGAATTAAGGAGAAAGAGATTATTTTACACAGAGCTAGGCTGTGAACTAATGCTCACTAAGGTGTAATTTTTACAAAGGGTGGTTACATTCAAAAGCCACCAAGACTTTGAAATATGAATACTTGTGCAGTGTTACAAAGAGAGCCATAAGTAGAACTTCTTTTAAAGGGACTTCTTGCTAAAAAACATAAGGGGAAAGAATCAACACTGCTCACATATCTTGTATTGCTGAGGTCTTTCAATCCTTCAAAGAGAAAAAAAGATATTTGACAGTTTTTGAAATTCCTTAAGTAACATTTCTTCAAACTGCTTTCTTCACAAAAAGAAAAAAAAAAAAGAAATTCTCTCAATTTGAGATAAAATTTAGAGATTAATTATGAGAAGACTTAATTGCAAAGGATTTGCAAATTGACTTGTCAGAATATTTGAAATATCAAAATTTCTATTACCTCATTTTAGACATAAAGATGGTTCTACTTCATAGAAGATTTGATTCGTTGCGGCTTTTAATTTTTTGTTTTGTGCCCTGTGAAGAAATGACCATTTCAGAATTAAAAAAATTGTAACATAAAATGCTTAGCCTATAATTACAATCACTGGAAGAAGTGTTTGACCTTCCAAGGTTATTAGGAAAGCCACATTCTCAAGGTGTTGAAGATTGATTTAATTACTGGATTATACATGTCTCCTTTTTCTTACAGTCTTGGTTTCCTCAGGTAAATATAGTCACTGTTTTGCCACTGGAACCAGTGTTAACTTCAGTTCCAAAAGAAATCAGTGACCACGAGGATTTTCCTGTATTTCACAGAATCCTTTCCCGGTGAGGTGTCCTGTGTGTACATGGTCCTTGTCTTTACATAGGTGAATCCTCAAACGCAGATTCGGAGCAGAAGATGAAGGTGTGCCGGCCCCCCGGCAGCCTGGAGGGAAGTGTCCAAAATCCCACCACCAGGGCGGATCCCAGGTGATCTCTTTCTCTCTTCGGAGCTCGGTCCTGGCTAAAAGCACCACCATTTATTCCCTTGAGCAGCGTGTTCCTGGGCTGGGTCCGTCTGCTCCAGCGCCTCGCTCTGCCCACCCTGCAACCTCATTCCAGCCAGGCCACCTTGTCAACCCAAAATTTTGTGCTGAGCTGAGGGTTTGCTTCTATTTCCTAAAGGCTTCACAAGGTGCTTGTTCTTCGAGAGTGAGGAAATAGAGTTTTTAGAGAAAATCAAAATGGAGAAGGCTGTTTCCAGCACTGAGTGCCCGTCAGAGGGGGTCAGCCTTCCCCAGCAGCTGGGTTCTGCCACGAGGAGAGAAGTCTCCAACTGGCTTGGGCTTACACAACAGGGAAACCAGCTCCAAGTTCTTCCCCCCTCCGCCCTCCCAGCTACTGCTGTGTAATAACAGATCCATCGCCTTGACCGCCTCGCTGAGCACTGGCCCGGGCTCCCGTGGTGTTTCCCGGTGCAGACTGCAGCTATTCTCTCTCTCTGCTAGGGTTAGGAACGCACATTTACGTACAGGCTCCCGGCAGGATCAATGTCCATGTGCCTGTGAGAGCTGATTTTCATCTGCAGGACACCTTGTGCATTCCCAATCCGCCCCAGCAGGACCATGGCCAAGCTTTTCCTCTCTGATTACCAGAATAAAGAACACAGTGATAAAAAGACAAAAGACCCTGCCCTGAAAACATGTTCTTAACCTTTTTCCTATGAATACCACTAGAAACTGATAGAAGTTTTTTGTGTAGCTGTACAGTTATACAATGCCTGATCACAGAAACACAAAAGCCAGCGTTTCAGGCAAAATATGATGAAATTACAGCACAGCACAAGCAAGAAAATGATCCCTCCTCCGNATTACAGCACAGCACAAGCAAGAAAATGATCTCGTTATTGCCTCTCTCCATTCCAGTTGTAATGCTTATAGTCTGAAAAAGCTGTCATCTATTGACCTAAGGGAAACATATGCATGACTTACATCATCTTTTGGATCAAATCACACTTTTCTCCTACTCCTCCAGGCCTGCATTTTTAGAAGGTCTGAAGGACAAAGAGGTTAAGATAACATCTCTTCTCCTGTGATGTTGCTCATCCCTAACCTTGACTATACAGATAAGGCAAGATAAAACCTTCATAGCATGAAAGGACTCAGTAGAAATCTGCTACCCCTTAGCACAGGCTGAAACACAAAAATTCACCTGTGGCGTAGACATGCTGAGCATGCAATATCCAGGACAAACAGCACTGCACCACCACATATTTCCTGAATCTTCACTGTGAAGTTGTGTGGCTGCAAAGCTCTGGGAAGCAAGGTTTCTTAATCCCTCCAGCTGGAGCTGATGGAACACACGTAACTGCAACTGTGGCTGGCAAAGCTCAGTCTGGTCTCAAACCCCACCTGCAGGGTCTGCCCTGCCTTCTTGGCTTTCACACACACCAGGCAGCGGGTATGGAGTCATGGACTTTAATATGGGTAACCTTAGCTGCTTCTGTGCTACTCACAAGGTTCCCCTGGACTTATCAGGCTGATTGTCTGGGCTTACCATAGAAAAATATTGATTAATCTCTTCCTATCATATTCTCCTTGCATTGATTTAATCAAATCAGGTATGGAATATCCTCGAAAGAAAAAATAAACCAAAATGAGACAATATGCAAAAGACCAAAGAAGTTATGAAGTGAAAACTGTTATTTTGCAAACTGTTGGGGACCTGCAAGGCTAGACAGGTGATTAAATCAATGACAAAAGAGGTCAGCTTTCTCGCTAACATATTTCAAGTTTGCTACTAAGCTCAGTAGTAAGCAGTAACAAACAGAAAGTTAGGAAATATTTTCATCTTTAGAGAGAGAATAATTCAGACATCATAGACCTCAACACAAGTAATTCTAAATCTCTCATACATCTGCTTTCTTCTGCTTGTGCCCTTTGGTGTAATGTAATCCTTCTATGCCTTGCTTGAGCAATTAATTTAGAGACCTAAGCCACAACCACTGCTCATCTCTCCCATCACCCCATTTAGGACATGCACTTTCCTGGGATGGTGCCCTCAGCATGTTCATGCTTTCCCTGAGTGTTTGAACTTAACAAAAGTTGTGAAGTCCTTCAAGGCAATACCTTGGCTTTATTTAGAAGAAACCTTGTTGTCCCAGCAGTGGCCTGGGACCTTGAAATTACTGACTGAACAACTGCAGACAAGTCATCTTCTTTTTAGGTTGCCTCAGTTTCCTCACTTGGAAAAGGCTTTGAAACAAGACACCCGTGTCACAAAATATCTGTGTGTGTGAAGTGGCGTTATCATACATTAATGGAAAAGCATTATCTCCATTTGATTTTATCTCCATTTAATTTAATACACTGTGTTATTTTCTGTACACAATATTCATTCACTGTCACGTGGAAGATCTGTGTAGCTACAAAATAATTTGGATTCTGCCCCTTGCTAAGGTGGTATTGATGACTCTTGACAATCCTTTGACACCATTTCAGCCTTCCTAGATACTGTATGAGTTATTTCAGTCTTCTCATTCTCTATCAGCATAAAGAGAATTTTCATTGACTGTCTGGGCTTCTCCTCACATACCTGTCAGAGCAATCCTTACTCAATACATCATTAAGAAGTATTGCATATGTAAAAACAACCAACCCCTCCTCCCCCCAAAACCTCCAACCATTTCTAATGTGTGTCTCAAAAATCTTTCACTGCTACATTTTTATGGAAGGATGTAGCATGTTTATTCTTATCAAGACTGTAAGAGCTAGTAGCTGTTTGTGTCTAGAGAAGCATTTTTTCTGGGCCTGTGCCAAGCTATTTTCAACAGCAGTGAACAATATTACCATCACAATTGTGAGATTGTGGTCCATTATAATGGAATTAACATAAGCCATGTAGAGAAGCATTTCAAAGCACTACATTTTTATACAATAATCTGATTTGGAGCTATCACTAGTTGAGGAAAATCTACATGAGGATTAACATGACACCCTCTGCTAATACACACTCTCATAGTCTGGCCAGGGAACAGCCAGATAAATGCACTTGTCTCAACCAATTCCTACAGATCTGAGGGAAGCCAAGAAAGAAAGACTGAGCTCAGGGGAACACAGTGTTTTGTGACTGAAGTCAATAAAAGTTAATCTGTTATCACAGATCAGATGACAATTCCTTCTGAAATAGTATCAAATATATTTTTGAAGATGAAGTCATGAGATCTTTCAAGGAACCATGTTTTTTGCAAATTTTCAGTCTTCATGGTTTCTCTAATGCTAGACTTGGATTTCACAGCTTGTTAGAATGTAAAATATAATTTTCCCTGTCTTCCTTAGCTCATTCATATGCCACATCTAGAGTGTATAAACACAATCTGATACAGAGTCTACAAACCTCAGGCTCAGCAAGAAAATCTCAACTTCAGAGCATGCATTCAGACAACCAGGAGGTGTCTGGTTCCTTACTCAGCTACAGTATTGTCCCTTTGTGTGTGACTTCCAGCACTGCACCTCTGCACCTTCTCGGCTAGCCTCTAGCAGAGCACTTAAGCACTAGATCTGCATTAGGGTTTGCAGCTGAAGCTTGGTGATTTTTTTTTTTTTTTTTTTTTTTCAATACAGAAAAATTTTCCAAAAATTTTCTCAGGTTTGTTGAAATGTTCCTATAAAAATAAAGTAGAAAAAGCTTTTTAAACCAATGTCTATTTTGTCATTTTTACGTGTAATATGCTTATTTCTTGATTTAGAAAAAGCCAGCCTGCTTGTGACAGAGACTGGAGGAGAAACCAGAGTAAGAACTCCTTGTCGAACTCATGTGTGACTGATGAGAATTATGAAAGTTTTCTGGTGTACATCGTGGCTACAGCTGCACTGAAAAGAAGTTGATGGCTTGAAAGGCAAATATACCTAGTGTCCTTGTTATCTTTGTATTCAGTCTTGAGTCAGTTCAAGCTCAGGGTGTTTTTCTGACAAGTGCTACTTGAGTCCTTCCAGGGCTTCCCAGCTGCTCAAATGTTGGGATATGTCATTGTTGCTGGACTAAACATAGAATATTAGGCAAAAGGGAGATTAATGTAATTTTGAACACATACATGGCTTCCCCTTCAGTAACACAAACTCCAGGAGAGGGTGTTTGACTCCTGACCTATCTCCCAGGACTGTGCAGAACAGGGATTAGATCCCCACAAAAGTTAGCTCTGATCCAGGCTCTCATCCTGACTTCAAAGCAGCTCTGCTGCTCTCAGCTACCTGGCATGTCCACTTGAATAAGCAGATTTTCAGATTCAATAACCTGTCTGCACAGTTCAGGCCAGGACTGTTTCATCCAGGCACACAGTTTTGGTAGGAATCTGATCATTCAGCTGGGCAAGTGAGCAAGAGGATGGACTGCTGTAAGAGAGAGAGAGGATAAAAAAGGAGGAAAGTTTGCTCAGAGTAAAACAGAGGAGGGGAGATGCCTGGGAGTTGAATGCTTTTTCTCCTCTCTGGATAAGCCATCATTCTCTCCTGGAGCAGGCACTGCTCTTTGTTGTCAAATAGCCCTCAGCAAGTGATATCCTGGAGTTGGTAAATTCTATTAAGAGTTCTCACATTTTTATTTCCAAAAACTACTCTCAGTTTCTTTCAGGTGCCAGAGTACATCAAATCCCATCCCTAGGATCATTGGCTTACACTGGCAGGACTGAGAGATTGGCATAAGGCATGATTAGAAATTATGTCAAAGATTTTTGGCATGCCATTCCTTTACATTCTACTTGCAATTAATTATGTCCAAGCCTACCAGATGCGATGTGGAGTACACTTCAGAAGGGTAGCATCAGCTTTTCTCTTGACATATTTGCATTAAATATAAGGACTTTCCTTTTTAAAACAGGAAAAGAGAGGTTTGTTTGGGCCACAAATGATGCAAATAATCTTTTTCAAAATGTGATACTCCCGAGTGTGTAGTCAAAATGTGAGAACAGTTACCACGGTAACAGAGTTCAGCTTCTGTTTCCCCAACCGGATGATGCAATGCTGATTAGTTATACCCGTGCTGGGATGGTTTGTTTGATAGATTTATTTAAAAACCTGGTTTTCATGGACACCTGTATAGATTTGGTCTATGACTAAGTAGACCAAAAGGTATGTGAATAAGGTCAGAGCAAAATTTGGTTCTCAGTTTTTGAAAATACGCCCAATATTTTTCTGCATTAATTCACCAGTAGCAATTGATCCCAAAAAGCTTCAAATGAGATTCTCAAAATTATTTCCTACCATTACGCAGCATATTATAATTTGCTGTAAAACCTGGGTTTTTTTTTTCTTCAGTCAGATATGAGCCATTCCTAAATGCATTTCAGAATGAACTTGGGAATCACCTCTGTAGGTAGTGGTGAAAGTTTGCTCTGGACTCATCTTTAAGACTACTTTTAATTTTGTGACCTCATTTCATGTCAGAGAACCAAAGTCAGCAATCTTGAGTTTACTTCTATACTTCAATTTATGCTTTACTAGTCCATGAGCTTAGGAACAAGGTAGATTCCAACAGTCCCCACATGAATAATGAATCCCAAATACATTTAAAGACATTTGAAAGACCCAGAGGCAGAGGGGCCTTTTGGCTTGAACCCCAACAAAAGACATCTAAGTACTTCATAAATCCCACCTGGCACATTCTGCACGGTGTCAGGAGCCCAAAGTCTTCACAAAGGGGGTAATTTCAGGTATCTCATGCTCTTCTTAATAATGAAGTCCATGGCCATCAATCAGTCCTCCACCTTCACAGCAATTCACCCTTGGTTTTACTTACTCCTACTGCAGTATCTTGCATTCCTTCACTAGATTCTCTCTTACTTGCTTGATGTTACCATCTCAATCACTGAATAACTCAGGTTGGAATGGCCTTGGGTTCAAATTTGCTCAAAGCGCAGCTCCATCAAATGAGATTTTGCAGTCTTGCCTGCTTTTGCAGAGATTAGTTTCAAAAGCCTCCAAGGATGGAGACTCCACAGCCTCTTCCACTTCTCAGCTGCTCCAGTTCTCAGCTGCTCCCCCTGCAAAGACCCCTTTTTGTTACATCTGTTAATTATTAGCCCATGTTGCAGCCTGTAAAGCACTGCTTCTTATCCTTGTGCTGCATACCTCCAAGAAGAATTTAGCTTCACCTTCTGTGTAAAGTGAAAATTGAATGTTCATCTGAACAAATCTTCCCTCCCACATGTCTTCACTATGATGCTTTCACAGACATTTTGAAAATTAAGATGGTTACATGGTGTTTCCAACATTCACTGTAGTAGTGACACTGCAGAAAGAGAGTTTTCTGCTTTTGCAGCAAATCTAAACACTTGGGGGTTTTACCACTTTTATCATATGGAGAATTTTATTTCTTCATGGGATCATAATTTACTTAAAAGAACTTCTTGAAGTTTTCTGTTCCACAGTAAATATATTCTTAAATGTAAATATATGCATAAGATAAGCATTCATGCTGACACAAGTGGGTTTTTCAAGGTATCCCATTAAATCTAAGCATGTGCTTAACTTTTATCTGACTAGAAGCAGCCACCTAAATTTCGATTTTTTCCTGGCTAATTACTACTTGCAATTCAGTTCATAACTACCAAATGGAAATCTTTCAGAAGTGTCCTGATTTTGCTTAGGTGGAATATCCTGCACCACACACTGCCTTGCTGCCTTTCTGAAAAGCTTGTGTTGTGAATGTGTATGAACAAGAAAGAGCAGCTGAGGCTTATGGCCTTACACTTCATGTTTTCATGCTTTCTTTTTCCTAATGATTAAACAATTTAAAAATAATCTTCAGTATGATCTTAATGTTGGGAAGAGAGGAATAGTTGCATGAGTTTAAGAGGGAAGTTTTCATCAAAACCCTTCAGCAGAACTGTTCATTCAAAATGTCCTTATGATGAGAAAGCTCGGGTGGTTTTTTCCACTCCTTGTGTTTTGTAGGAAGCTGTTTCCATGCTGGATGTACAGTGAGGTCAGGCACGGCAGCTGTGAACAAGCTTCAGAGGTGCAGCACAAAACGTGTCAAGACAAAGGTGGGTGATCTTGGGATCAGCCTGTGCCTCTGAAAATGCAGCTGGTAAACAGCTGAGCTTCACATCCTGAGGGGGCTCCTGCTTTATTCCCCTTTGCTAACAGAGCAGCCATCTGGAGAGAACACCTGTAAAGCCTACTGGACAAAGAGTATTTCACACTGCAATTATCAGAACAAACTCTTTTTGCACCTACTAGAGGAGAGTGCAAGAGGTACTGCAAAACAGGCTCTTTCAATTTACACGTAGAGAAAAGCATCTGGTTCACTTGAAAGTGGTTATCAAGATGAATTTTATGCACCATATTTATGTTGAATCAGTCTAATTGTGTTCCCACTGACACAATTCATATGTGAGTCTCTCTATAGGGATTGCATAGGGTTGTACTAGACCTGAACTTCATCTGGAATGAACTGGGATAACCAGAATGGAGGACATGGGATGTGCAGACAACTGAAAATCTGGCCTGTTCTGCATAGAACTAAGAAAGATATATTCTCCATCCAAATGGGATACCCAGCAAAGATGTAACCACCAGGCTGACTAAAACACTGCATCTTGGAAACATACAAGAAATTTGGAGCCCCAAATGCAGTAAAAAAGTTTCTCTCTGTTTTAAAACGAATTTTCCCTTTAAAACAAAGTTTCCCTTTGTTGTACAAAAAGTGCTTCCGTTTGTTTTAAACCTAGTGGGACAGTATTCAAGGATTTAAGTTAAAACATTTTCAATCCTGACCTCTAATGCCACCCAGGCTCCTTTGGGAACTGCTTGTCTCTTCTTTTAGAGTCTATATACTGTTCTTAAACTAAAAACTTGTGGATGGAGTTACAGTGCTGTCTGGTCCACTTTGCTTCTCACTTTTTCTGGGTGGAAGATCCAATAAAACAAGGCAAGGTCCCTGTCCTGTACAGGCACTCTCATTTTCCCTCACTGTGTTTGGGGTTGGATTAGAAAACCTTTTATCAACATCACATTTATGCAGGATCTCTACACAGGGAATGGTCCCAGAAACTGCAGAAATTGCTCCTCTTTCTCCTCAGTGCCAGTGGCAGCACTGATTTGTCAGTGCCTTATCTGAAGTGCTGTGATCAAGGCATCAATTCATGTAATCACTTAGAGCTACAATACCATTACCTTATCTTTGGAAGATGCATATTCCCACGAGAACCCCTTGTTTTGTACTGTTAATTATTGTTAACAGTGATCTGCAGATGACTCTCCCCTTACAGCATTCCTTTCTTTGTGTTCCTTTTTTTTTGGAAGCTGCCAGAAGCATTTGGTTTAGGATTGATACATACTCCAATACTGATCAAACACAGCTTTGATTTTCTTTTGTTTCATTCTTCTCTCTATCACTGGTTCAGTTACATTTCAAGAATGATGAAAAAGGCCGGCTGGGAACTAATTATAAAAAAAGCAAGCTGGAAGAAATACAATTTGTACCATTGTCCTTTATCTTTCAAGCAGCTAAAATGATCACTAATATTTCATAAATGAAAGGGAAAAATTAAGATGCAACTGTGAGAATTGAGCTGTATTATAAATAATGGTTACTAGGGAGATTTCAAGAGAGCTTAATTTGGGACCATAAGAGTCTTTGAGAAGAACTGAGCTGTGTGCTCCTAAATCCCCTCATGATAACTTTTGAAAAATATTCCCTTAAACCATTAAACCACTTTAAAAAGTACAGCAGAAACACAGAGGTCAGCACCTAGCTGAAGCACAGGTCTGGCCTGGTTCCTAAGTGACCAGGGCTTGCCAACTCTGGCCTTTCCATTTCAGCACAATGCAACAGGCTACAGGCTCACCTGCCTCTTCACTTACACAGCTGCTTTTCCAGGATGTAGTATTTTTCTGAACCAGCATCGTTTCTGAACACCTTTCTGTTTCTCTGTAAATTTCTAGGCAGTTGCTCCTCTTGTTTGCTGATCTTCCATCCCAGGTCCTGCCACTGCTTCCTAACTTTCCCTGGCCACCCAGGGCTGCCTTAGTGCTCTTCTCACTTTCTGCTTTGGTCCTGCCTCTTCTTCCAACTGAACCAGCAGGAAGTCCTACATAAGAGGCACAGGAAATTAATTCATTTGGGACCTGCTTTGAGGTGTTTTTCCCCAGTGCTGGAGTGGTTCAAATGGCAAGGCACCAGTTCAGGTAGAAACCATCACCATTAAAAAATAGAGTTCCTACAGATTTTAGCTCTTATGATGCCTCATTATTGATATCTCTGCTGGTTCACATTGATTCATCTCGACTGAAATGTGTATTTTTGATATAAAGTAATTCACTGGTGCCTCCATTTTAGATCTGTAATTTGAGAAAAAGGCCTAAAGTAAAAAAAGCCACTTTAGAAAACCAAGGCTGCTTTCAGTCTAAGCAGGCTTGGAGGGGACTTCTCTGTCATGTGGCAGTCACTGTCAGTTCATCAGAAGGAAAACTTCCTTCCCTCTGATGATAGCAAGGTATACCACAGTCCATGTCTCCAAAATCCCACCCCATGCCTCTGGTCTGTGCTAGTACTGGCCAAAGGCCTCTGGATCCCGAGAGTGGCCACAAGAGATATTCTAGGGAGGAATATCAGAAGTCAAACATAGAGCACCACTTCTCTCATGTGCTTCCCAGCCTCCAGCTTCCTGAGATGGTTCTTTATATGTCTAAGAAAGCCTCACAGTGCAGTTCTCTTCATTGGCCTTTCCTGTCTCCATTTGAATCCTCTAAACCTTTTTCAGCCAAGTTTTGGCCAAGAGTGTCACACACAAGATCTGCCTCTTGTTTTTAATCCATCTCCTGCTATTTTCACCTGACAGTCCTCATTTCTCTCCTAACAGACATAATGAGCAGTCATTTCTCTCTCCACTCACACCAAGGGCACTTAAGGAACATCCAGGAGCACAAGCACCAACATTTTAAAGACTCATAATTTAATTGAGAAAAGTTGCAATCTTTTCAAACAAGAAAACCAAGTTTTCTCACAGTTTCACACATATTTTCAATGAACAGTGGTGATGATGAAAGAGCAGTCTCTTGAGCTGTAGAGGAGTCATAATCCTGCACATGGAGGAGATGGCTGCACTTAGCCTTAAATGAGGCTCTCTGGAAGGGTCTGTGAATGGTGAATATTACCAAAGCCCCTGCATACTGTTTGTGAGTTTTCATGTACATTAAAAAGTGATAAGCTGGCCACCTACTGTTCATGTTTTCGTATCAGATGGTTTTGTTTCACATCAAGAGAAACTAAATGGTTTTAGTTTAAAACAGATGGCAAACTGTTGGCAGGAGCTTTCAGAGGCATCAACAATTGTAAAGTAAAGTAGGACTCATAGGACAGATGAGAAATTAAATACCCAGTGCTAGAAAGTGACCTGAAATTAAATCCAAGGTATAGGCCATCACACAGCAGGGTGTTGAAAACTTTCCTACAGATCTGTGTTCTGCAACTAGATCCTGTCTCCTTCAAGGACAGAGCAAAAGCCCCAGTTTGAAAGAAGATTGCCTTTTTGAGAAATGAAAATTCACATCCAAGTCTGGATCGGGTTATTTGCATGTTTGTCACAGACTGTTTCAAACAGAGTTTCTACCTCTCCTGAGCCAGGTGAGAAAAACTTCCTGGCATGACAGAACAACTGAAACAAAACACCATAAAAGCAATTTGTAGTAATAAAATACAGTCTGACAGCCCACCAAACAGGAGTGTAAAAAAGATGTTTCAGAAAAACACACACATCGGAGTTATGACCTGCAGGTGACCCGCCTGAAATTCTGAGTTTACAGCTGGCTTAGGAAACTCTGCAGCTGGAATACACTGGCAGGTCAGTGGGTACAAACATGCTGAGGGGTTACCACGACTGGCAAGACTGAAAGGCTTGCATTTCACCTCACCTCAGCTCGGTGTCCTGAGCACTGTTCTCCCTCTGGTGCAGGAGCTGCTGCTGGGATGAGGAGCACCCCCCATAAGAGGGAGCTTGCCTTCAGGCTGCCCCTGCTGTGGGAGAGGAGTCTGAAAGCTGCCACATAGGTATTCTTGCTGCTCAGAAATGGAGGCACAGGCCAAGGCCTGTGTAATTCAGTCTCGAGAAAGCCAGTCAGGCAGACACCCAGAGCAAGAGCTGTTATGTGGCTCTCGGTTGAGGCTGGCCCCACAAGCTTTTGTCACAGCACAGAACACTCTTCCTATGTGCCAGCTAAGACATCCCCTACCATCATCATCACTGCCAAGAAGCCACTGTCCCTAAACACAGTTGTAGCATCCCTGTTCATCCCTTCAGGACACTCTGAACTTTTAATCATCCTGACCTTTGGTTCTCATCCTTTTAAGGGTTCTGAATAACTGCAAGAATATACTAATTTTGAGGAAATCCAAAAAAAGCGCTTGATATTTATTCCTTCCATAGGCACTGACAAGTTAAAAATTGCTTTGTGTCACATTAAGGTTGTTTAATACTTTCAAAAATTCCCAGGACTTCAAGACTTGTCTTCTTTGTGTAGATAGAAGTTTTCTTCTGCATTCATCTGTATTTCAATTCTCACCAGGCTAGCAGGAGAGAGAAGGAGAAAGAGAGTCCTTCCTGAAAAGGGTAGCTGTGCACTCAGTTTCTCCCAGGATCAGCCCTTCCATTTTCCTCACACTTTCTCATAACCCTCTAGTGAGCCAAAAGTCTTCTGCAGAGGAGTTTAAGCTGAACCAAATGCTCTTCAACAAGGCATGCTTTCCTTAAGCTCTTTGTGTCTCCACATGTAGCTCTTTCCACAGCCCTCCTGAACTCCTTCTATGGTATCCAGATCTCCCAATTTCTCCAAAGGCTCATGCTTCAGTGGAATCAGCACTTGGTTCCCATTTTCATGTGAATGATTATATGTCACTGGTTTAACTGATTTGGCTATTATTTTTCTGTATCATTGGGATGAAATCTTATTAGGACACAAAAAAGTTGCTCTTAAAATAATGCTGACATACTGTTTTGATTTTTCACATTCTTTTGTGCACCCTCAGAGAGTTTGTTGACAGCACCAAGCAGAGAGGTGCAGATTACACATTTGAAAAAGGGATGCCACTGTAATTTTCTTGGTTTTTATATCTGAGCTGATGTCATATGGTATGAAATATTCCTTTTTTTTTGATGTGTGTCACTTGTCCTAGTCCTAAAACTTTGTGCCTTTATGCTCTTGGTCTCCCTTTCCCTCATGCAGTCATGTCCAAAATACAGCACTGCTTATATCTGCATCTCCAGTGTCCTGCTGCTGGAAGCAATTTCATGTAGCAAAAATCATCTCTTTTTTTTTCCTTGTACAGAAATGTTGATATTTGCTCTCACAGTGCACACACAATAAAGCATCTTGATCTGGCCTGGGCTATGAATGTACTTCAAACAGCTCCCAAACTCTCTTGGAACAGCAAGGCTCAAAACAAGCCCTCTAACCCAACATCAGTCTGAGGCTCCACAAGAATGTGAATCCTGCACTGCTTCCAAACCAACTGAGCTTAAACCCAGGATTCCTTAAAGCACTTTAGAGTCTCAGTGAACTTGACCTGAGCCTCCAGGATACAAAAGAAACTGAGGACAAATCCAGTTTTCAGGATGACTTTTGATGTGGTGGTGACTTTGCCAAATTCTGCTCATCACATCCAGGGTGCAGCTGGGGCTGCAAACCCTTTCCTTGAGGGCCTGACTTGGGGCCAAAGGCAGTTTGGGATAAACCACAGTGAAAGAGAAGAGAGGATTTTGGGGCAGAGGAGTACCAGTAGCATTAGCACGCTGTCCCTGCAATGACAAGCAGCCATCCTTCTCCAGAATTCAGGACCAGCTGTCTGGCATTAGCTCATCCTTCAGAAGAGGAATCACCCCCTCCCTTTCCAGAACGAGCACTGGCATCAACATGCACTGGGTCCATTCAGAAGACACCTGATTCAGAGGGGTATAAACAGTGTGAAAGCCTCACAAAAAGTCAGAAAAGGATCAAATCCTTTCTAAAGTTTTATGATACTCCCATCTCAACACCCTCAAAGGCACTGCAAGTACACAGCAAATAGACCCTCTTTAACTACCATCGAGTCTTTCCTTTTATTCTTGCTTTGTTATCTGTGGGATTCTGGTATATGGATTGCTTCCACACAAGTGAGTTTGGATTTAACTGAATTTTGTGTTTTTCCCCAAATACCTGGAGGCTACCTGTGGTATGAATTAATATCTATTATCCCTATCACTCTATTTAATTCAGCTAGCAGAACATCTAAGTAAAAAGGCCTCTTTGGGGCTTTGAGGCTGTCTAAATGCCTCAGGTGTTTTCAAATTTTTTTTTTTCTCCATGAAAAATGCATCCCCAAATGATAAATCATTGTGAAAAGTGAACAAACAGCAGATCCAGCTTTGTTCATTAACAAACAATGTTGTCTTTGAACACAGGGTATGTCAGGCTGCATTTATCCAGCTCATCCCTTCTTTTTAAGAGCAGCCAACACCAGATCCTTCAGACAGAGGTGGGAAGAACCGATGCAGGGAGAGACAGGCGAATTTGCACAGCCATTGCCTCTGCCCTGATGCCACAGAGCTGCCATGGTGCCCCATGCTGTGGGGGCTGAACACTCTGCCCTGGCCTATGGAGTGGGAGCAACACACTGGGAATCATGGCACAAAAGCAGATATCAGAGAATCATGGAATCATTAAGGCTGGAAAAGGTCTCCAAGACCATTGAATCCAACCTTTGACCAATCACCATCACATCAACTGAACCACAGCTCTGAGTGCCTTATCAAATTGTTTCTTGAATAATTCCAGGGGTTGTGACTCCACCATTTCCCTGAGCAGCCCTTCCAAGTCTTGACAATGTTTTTTTTTTGAAGAAATTGTTCCTGGTGTCCAATCTGACCCTCCACTGGTGCAGCTTGAAGCTATGTTCCCATGCCCTGGGAGAAGAGGCCAAGCCCCACCTGGCTACAATCTCCTTTCAGAAAGCTGGAGAGAGTGGAAAGATCTCCCCAGGCAGGAGGACAAGACATGCCATGAGGGAAGAGAGAACACAGCACATTAACACTGCAGGACAATCTCCCAAAGAGCTGCCAAAGGCTCTGGTGATTAGATTTCAGACACCCAGCTGGGACTACAAGAACTTTGTCTTCTGCTGCAGGATGATTTGGAGAGTTCCTTGATTGAAGTGATGTTGTTCCACACCNTGGCACAAAAGCAGATATCAGAGAATCATGGAATCATTAAGGCTGGAAAAGGTCTCCAAGACCATTGAATCCAACCTTTGACCAATCACCATCACATCAACTGAACCACAGCTCTGAGTGCCTTATCAAATTGTTTCTTGAATAATTCCAGGGGTTGTGACTCCACCATTTCCCTGAGCAGCCCTTCCAAGTCTTGACAATGTTTTTTTTTTGAAGAAATTGTTCCTGGTGTCCAATCTGACCCTCCACTGGTGCAGCTTGAAGCTATGTTCCCATGCCCTGGGAGAAGAGGCCAAGCCCCACCTGGCTACAATCTCCTTTCAGAAAGCTGGAGAGAGTGGAAAGATCTCCCCAGGCAGGAGGACAAGACATGCCATGAGGGAAGAGAGAACACAGCACATTAACACTGCAGGACAATCTCCCAAAGAGCTGCCAAAGGCTCTGGTGATTAGATTTCAGACACCCAGCTGGGACTACAAGAACTTTGTCTTCTGCTGCAGGATGATTTGGAGAGTTCCTTGATTGAAGTGATGTTGTTCCACACCTGAGCCAGGGTGAGGGGAGCATCATCCTGTAGAGTGCACTATTTCTGCTCCAGCAAGAGAGACAAAAGGGCTGTGTGGCTTCGCTGCTGGCAGTGAGAGCAGGGATAGTTTGTAGTGAAACATTGCGAATCTTGGTGATTGGTGCTGAAGCTTTGGTGTTCACCACACACTAAAGTAGTAATTCCACACAAGAATAATTACGGCATCAAGAAAATTACTGGAGGGAAGAGAGAGAGAGATGAAATGATAGATTTATGCTGTCATAAATCCAGAGATTGCTGAGAAATGAGGGCATCTTGAATTAGAAAAAAAAATTAAAAGGACAAAAGAATCCTCCCAGGATCTTGCTTTATTTCATGGTTTTATAGGTTCAAGTTGTCAAGTTATTCAGAATCATAATTAAACATTACAGTTTTCCAAATTTCCTCTTTATCCGGAAATTCAACCGTAAGACCAAGAGACTGTGAGCATCATATTTCTGAAAAAAAAAAAAAAAAAAAAAAAAAAGCAGAGTGAAAAAATTTTCTCTTTAATGAGAGGAAATATTCTGAAAATTTGCTCATTGCAGCATTGATTTTTCAGTCTGAAGAAGTTTCTCATTTGAATTCCTTGCCATCTTTGAGATGCTTGCTTCACTGTATGTTTTACTACTGTGGAACAGTAAAGAAAGATGGAATGAAGAACAACCTCAGGAGATGCTCTTTCCTCCGTGTGGTTCACAATTTGCTGGGGAGGAGAATGCTCCTCATGTCAGAAAGGGTGGGCAATCAGCTCCAACAGCACTTCAGAAGCCAGCACAGAAACAGCTGGGGGTCTCACAGCCTGTAGGCCCTGTCAGCATTTATTATCCAGAAAGGAGAAGTGATAATGTAAGATTGCACTGTGCAAACCACCTCTATTTTCTTGATTATAGTATTTGTTAAAATACTTGGTTAGAAAGAAGAGTGATGGAAGCTGAGCTAGGACTCTGAAAAGATTATCCAGCCTTCTTATTTTTTGTGGAAACAAAATTTAAAGAAAAATGATAAGACACAGAGAGCTGTAATTTATCTTGATCTTGTCAACTGAACAGCAATTGCTTAAGAGGCACATTATTAATACTTTCATAAAAGAGAGTATAATGCTGGAACATGAACTTTACTGCAAAAAAATTTACTTATCTATATGATGTGCTAAAGAGAAAATATTAACCAAAGGCTCAGGACTGCAGGTTTCACTTGATTGCACAGTTAGAGAAAATTAACATAAAACCTCTGTGTTGAAAAAGCATATTAATGGGAAATTGTCAGCAACTGTTATTTACCTGGGAATTAGTCTTGAGCTTTCTATGCTGTGTGTGAGCTCACCTTTTCCATTTAGCTGTTCTCACAAGGCAATGCCCTCAAGACCTGATGATTTGGTAAAGCCAAGGATGTGAAAAAGCAGATGATCTAAAGCAAAACCTTTTCATGGCTGGGAAAAAAATCACTTTTGAATGGTTTCAGAAAAACCTGAACAGAATAAATCTGAACATTCCACAGCTGACCTGAGATAATATTGTTTTTCTTTTTTTTTTCTTTTTTTTAAGTGATTTCTTATTTATTTATCTTGTTTATTGTACTTATTTTGCATTTACAATAACGTCTGAACCCTGCAGCCAGCAACAGATTTTGAATCACAGCTTCATGCCTGACACAAAGTCCTCGAAACAAGGACAGGATCTTGCTGGGTCATGCAGCAGCACCTCACTGCTCCCCCTCAGCTGATGGCCCCTGATCTGACATTACAGCTCTGCTTTCGAGGCCAAATGATCTGAACAGGATTAGTGCATTTTTGTCTTGTGGCTGCTGTATTTCTGGCTGCTCTATATACTTCAGTCCTTAGCTAAACCTTTCCCAAGCTTTCCCTCAGACATGAGTAGCCCAAGGAAGTGAGTACCCTGTTCACAAGGCACAGCTGAAGCTCAAACAGCCTGTTTGCCCACAGCAACAAGCCTTGGCAAAACATGAACAGAAGGGAGAAGATCATCAGCTACTGTGGACAAGCTGTTGAGGATCTCCTCCTGTCTCCACAGAGAGCTGGGAGCAAGGCAGTCCCTTGTGGGCACTTCAGCTGCTTAACACAGCACCGCTGCACCAATTAAATTCCCTGTCACAGCTGCTAAAGCCACCAGAGTTGCTTAAAAACTCTAATCAGCACCACAGCAGTGACATCAAAATGGTAATGGTGGTGTGTGTGTGTTTGACAGAATGAGTCCCTTGAGAACCAGAGCCACTTCTGCTCTCTGAGAACTAAAAAGTTCTGCTGTAACAGGGGGTGATTTCTTTCCCTTTGCTGAGTGGCTTGAAAGGCAAAAACTGAATCTGCAAAAGCCTTGGCAGAGCAAATATTGTAGGATAGGATATTCTCAGAGCACTTCAGTAGCTGCTCAGTAGTTATGCCAATGGCTAATGGTACATTAGCTGAGTGCATTTGAGGAGATGTGTACTACACCTCTAAGCGGTCTGAAAGTAGGAAAATGTTTTGCAGGAGTGGATGTGCCAAGTACAGAGTCACTCAACAAATGTGGGACCCCCCTCCAGAAACTGCAGGCCTTCTTTTAGTGAGAGTGAGTGAAAAAGACAGTCATTCAACACTGGAAACTCTTGGATTTTGAGAGATTGGTTTATCTGTTTAGAATTTGGCAGAAATATATCTCAAGGGAGCACATCTGGTCTCTGCCATGGTTTGGGACTGAAGCGAAATCCTCTTTACCATAAAATGGTTCAAAAATTTTTGAACTTAGTAACAATTCTGGGAAAAATTAAACAGCTTTTTAATAAGACTATGAGCTGTTTCAGAGCAGCAAAAAAAATCTGTCTAAAAGCAAGCTGAGCGTAGCACTGCAAGCCTGGAAGTTTGCTGTTAAGTAACTTAGATAACAACTGGCACTGGCAGCTGTGAGAGCCTAAGCCACGAGAGATGCAGCACTGCAGGCAGCTCTTCCAAAGCTGCTGTTTATTGCACAGAAGTTACAGCAGTCTTGGGTCCTGGGTGCACAGAGCCAAGCCTTGCAAGCTGCCAGCTGCAGCTTAAAGCCATGCCTGAAGCCACTTTAGTTCTGGTTACAGTGCATTATATACTTTTCTTTACTGAATATCTCAATACATAACAACCGATCAGGAACATACACAGTACCTTTACCATTTACATACAGCCTATCAGAACTGTTACTGCTTCCATATTATGGCAGTAATTATCCAATCAGAAAAGTTAGTACCTTACATTTTAAGCTTAAACTTATTATTCTGGTTTTTTGCAGTGGTAAATTCTTAGACTTTGGTAAAACCATGTGTTTTACTTGCTTATGCTTTTCTTGAGACTTATTTACTTGGTAAAAACATGCTTTTGTTTGCAGTCAAACAAATCCTTTGCTCTAGCCATAAAAATCTCCTTCCAACTCATCTTAACCTTTGCTTTCCAGCTTAGCAGTCTCAACTTTCAAAACATCTTTCATTCTTCTATATCAAAGCTTGCTTTCATTTCTATTTCGCTTACAAGTTTTACATTCCGAAAACCTTCTGCTTAAGCATTCATATCTGTAAGACTTTCCTGTTAAACTTTCATCCTCCCCAACATCCAGCGACGTTATTCTTCTGATACTTTGTTCATAGAGCAAACATTGCTCTTTAGGACCCTATTTCCAGAACAGAAATGCCAGTTTTCCTCCCTCTGGGTATTCCTGGGTCCCTCTTGGGCCTATTTACAGGTGAAAACTCCTGGGTCAGATCTTAATGCTCTGGGTATGCAGTCTACATGCCTAAGCTGGTCAGTTTTCATGGGAAGAAAGGGAGGTCTGTGGTTTCCAACTCAAGCCCTCCAGATGAAGGACAAAAAACAGGATTTGCATCCACCTGGCTAAAATAAAGCTGCAAAGGTTAGGAGGTACCTGAACTTGTGCCAAAAGCACTACCCAACATATCCTGGCAATCCCTGGGAACCACAGCTGGGAACCTAAATTTCAGCTGTGCATGGTGTTCTTCATTCCCTATTCTGGGGCCATGACTTTATGTGCCACTAAATTAATCCCATTTCACCTTATAGAGCTGTTGTGAAGCTGAAAATACCTTCCAATATATTTGTTCATGACCCATTTCAGAATCAAAATGTGGTTTAAATACTTTATACACCCATTACTTTTTATTATGAACTGCTGCTCATACGGATAGCACTGTGTTTTGTGACATATCATTTGATGGAAACATTCTTTTGTATATCATCCCCTTGGATAAGAACTACTCCACTGCACTGCCCACCACCACTCCACTGCAAACACAGTTTTGTACCCACAATTAAATTGCTGACTTGAATATCGGGCTTTCTATTATGGTCTTCTCAATCACTGAAAAAAGACCCCATTATGTTAATTAAAAAACCATTCTCCCCTTTTTCTTTTATTTTCTTCAATTAACAGACATGTTTTTCATTTCTACACGGAAGATAAGAAATTAAAATCAACAAAGAGTATCAGGAAGGAGTAACAGACAAATATGAAAGCAGAAAACATTGACCAAAATTTTGACACAAATTCTGTTTACTTGGTCTTCCTGAGACAAGGTTGGCCATGGCAGGATACCTGTGAGAGAGAACAGTCAGAAAGTCTGGTTCAGAGAAGAAGAGAGGGTGGTGGTATCAGCAATGCAGCTCATCTGAAATGCTGAAGCAGAACTGTCCTTTTTAGGCTAGCACCAACCAGCAGGAAACCCAACTGTCACTGTCAAAACACCATTTCCAATATTCTAACATCTGCCATCCCTGTCTCTTAACAAGAACTGGGGCACTTGTTCACAGAACAGAAATCCTGTTATCCCAGTCAGCCTCTGCCTCCACCTCCTCTGATGGTTTCTCTGTAAGGACACACATTTTCTGAGTCAACATTTATATGCAAGGACCCTTTACAAGCTCTTTGTGTTTCCCTGCCTATACAAACACACAGGCAGCAATACTGTGACATTTCTCAACAGTTTAATTATCTTTTTTTCCATCATGTTGGGCTAAGACAGGAAAGTTTAATCTTAGTGAATGTTTTTATTAGTGTAGAGATTTTGAAGCATGTTTCTACTAACCATTTTGATAATTTTATCTGGTTTTTTTCAAGGATGAAGCAAATTTAGTTGCCCTGTGTTCACTTTCTTGATTTTTTTTCACACAAAAATTTCACTAAATGAAAAAAAAGGGAATTTCATCTGGTACTTTTTTTTTTTTCAAGTATAAACCATACATTCTTCAGAGACATATACAAAACTTACAAGTAATTATCATCTTTTTGAGCCAGCATTACTGAACACACAAAGTTTAGCATTCCATCGTACAGTTATATAAAGAGAGAACAGAAGCAGAACAAAACTTCCAATGTCCCTTTGAAATTTTTCTGTATTTATTCATCTCAGTAGAGTAGCTGGATTTTTCAGACAAACACAGCACACAGCAGCCAAGGTCCAAAGCCCAAAGAGCACTTAAGGAACAGAATAGGTGTCAGTCACATTTCTCGTGTGCATTTTTCCACTGCAGTGTTATTTCTCTTCTAGGGGTGTTTGTTACTACTGACTGATTTTTCTCTTTCAGGTCTTTATTCAGTAGAAGAAATAAGGTTCCATGATCAATGTGATCTGATTCTTTCTGTGATGTATTCAAGACCTCAAGTAGAGAAAATAATTGCCAACACATTTCCTGTAGAAAATTCATTCTCATCTATTCAGACTAATGAATGGACCATACAAACGTGACCTTCTTCCCTGCCAGTAACAACTGAACGAAGAACAAAAAAATTACTGGATTAAGTGGTAAGAAGCTGAGTAACTTTTAAGAGTGCAAAAAATTCCAAACTGGTAGAAAGAAAATCGGTTTGGAAAGGTTCAACAAGATGCCTTCAAGAAAAAGTAGATAAAGAAGAAGCACTACTGTGTGAGACCTGTGGGAAAGCAATTAAGATATTTGTGTTGATAGCCACAATGCCCAGATGCCTGCAAATTATCTAAATCAGCAGCCTACTCTAAAGAAATTGTGCTTGTACCTCATTGTGTTTATCTTGCTTTCTTGCTCCTTCATTGCCTTATTGCCAATCTTCCGTTCTTATTCTTTTCCCTTTTCTTTTCTTTGTAGAACTGACAAGTGTAACTTTAGACTCCAATCACAAACACTAATATAGATGCAGTTATTAACTCTATTTCTCCCCATTATTTTCTCTTCTCCCCCACCCCATCTAAATCCCTGTGCAAGTGTGTTTCCTCTTAATTTAAATTACCTCAACATTATATTCCTGGCTGACAGCAGTCTAAAAAGAAACAGCCACAAACAATATAACAATACTCTTTTTCAAGTAAAAAACACTTATCACATCAAGTTTCCGTTAAGTTTGCCTGAAATCATAGATTGGTAAAAGCAGCAGAAATATTAAATCTGTAGACATTTAGAATTTAATTTCTCATAAAGCTATTCAGTGTATTTACCAGCTGCCAAGGAGGTAAACAGACATAAAAGCCTTTCTGGCCAAAGATAGCTATAAGCTTAGAAAAATTGCTTTTGTTTTGGCCATAAGACAGGTTTTCATTCAATGTTTCTCCCCCTCTCCCCCAAGAAAAGGATCATTCTTTGCAGAAGCATACAGAAGAACCTTGAGCTTTTTGCAAAAGCTGTTTTCTCCTTGGGGAGAATACCTAAGTATCTCAGAGGAAAGCTTTCAGGTTTCTTTCAAATGAATGTAAAGCCTCCTGGCTGCTGCTGCTGGTAATTCTGAGCTCCAAGGTGTCCCAGGGAGACGAAGGGCACACAGCACCACTGTGCTGTGCTTCTCAACCCTCTGGCACATCCAGAACTTCTTGTGTGCTGAGACTGGGACTGGGAGAGCTGTCTGGGCTGAAGATCTTGGGCACAGCCTCTACATTTTAAATTTGCTGGCTATTTCCCCACTGAAGGGTTTGCAACAATCTCTCAGGACATTGGTAATCCATACCTTGACAACCATACTCCATTTCCTCTTGCTGCAGCTTGTTTATGCACAGACTTTCAGCATGTTTGCATTCAAAGTATCAATGATAAAGAAAATGGTATCAAAATGGGAAACTTCCACTGCTCTTCAGAAAACCCTGTCTCTCAAGCTCCTAAAAGCACTCTCAGATACCCTTTCTCCATCTTGATATTCTCTTTTTATTCTTCTTCTTACCTTTACTTTTCCTTCTGTTTCTTCTCTCTTTGTCCCATCACTTGCTTCATTCCCTTGCTGCTTGTAATGTTCAACAGATGACCTGGGTCATCAGAATACTTTTAAAAGCTCACAGGTTCACAAAAATTATAAGAAATCAAAGCTATTCTTTCAACACAGTTTTCTCTGTGGTGGTGACACTGTCATTCAGGTCAAGAGAACGGAAAAACTGCTAAAAATTCATTGGGTAGAGTGGCAAAATCTGACAACCCTGCCCAGGTAAGAGAGGTCTCTCATCTCCACCCACTCAACAACAGGGGAATTAATATTTTGTAGACAGTTTATCTCATTCATCAGCCTCCACAAAACATTTCCTGCTTTTTCCCCTGCTTTGGGGTAATTAATACTTTGCAGAGAGCTTGTTTCTTTCTCCCCTTCTCATTTGTTAAAGCACAGCCATATGTAACTTGCCATTTGCTGTCTTAATTTTCCTCTTGGTTTTGACATCACAGGTGGGAGGTGTAAACATTCCCTTAACTCCCTGTCCTGATACCTGCAATGACTCCTTTCCCTTTCTTCCTGCTCAAGACTAAAACTAGAGGGCAACATTATTTCTTGCAATAACATTGATGCTTTCTCTGCTTTTGTATCCTTAAGGATGCTTCTATTTTAAAATTAATATTATTGCTTCAAATCAGCATCAGAGATGCAAAGGAATGAAAGAAAATGTCAGGTGTTCTGAGATTTTAGTGTCCTATTGTCTCTAACTGTTTTTAGGTACTAAAAACATGTTTGGCAAATTCTCCCACATCAATTAGGTACCTTCTTTTTTGAGAGGTCTCGATTTCTGAAAACTTAGCCTAAGTCCCCTCTGCACATTTTGTTGATTTATTAGACTAACTGGGAACAGAGGTTTCTGGGGAGTCTTTGTGCCTGTGCTCGGTGCTGCTGCTCCCTTTTTGATAACCACATTTCAAAGTCTCCCCTTGCAAAACAAGGATGACAGCAATTCCCTGAACTGCTAAGTAGAATGTGACCAAGAAAGCAAAAAAATGGTCAAAGTGAGGTCAAGTGTTAGAAAAAACCCCTGAACATGCAAAGTATTAAAGCCATCACGAATCAGAGGATAAGCCCTTTCCCAGCTTTTAGAGACTACAATGAAACATTAATGACTGGCCATGCCAAAATACTGGACTTGTTGGGCTCAGGAGGTGACCCGTGAAAACCACACTGGCACTCTTGAGTCAAGCAAAGTGTTTGGTGGGCCTGGATGGGTTTTTGTTTATCAAATCCCCTATAAGCTTTATGTTCTTTACTGGAGCTGAAAAAAGCTACTTTAAAATTACTAAAAGTTTCAAATTCCATTTTTCTTCTCAATTAATGAGAGTTCAGCAGGGGCAGATAAACTGAGTGTTGGAAAATGTCAAAAGGATTGATAATAATAAGCAGTGTCAGAGCTGGGAGGAGACCTGGACTGGTCTTGGAGTAAGATGTTTCTGTCTAATAAATTTCAAGTGAAAAATAGTATTTACATCTCTGTTTTATCTATAATGGAACTTCCCTAGCTGTCCTGGCTGTGTCTCCTCCCAAATCCTTCACCCCTCCAGACTCCTCACTGGCAGGATATGACAAGCTGAGAAGTCCTTGACTCTGGTAGAAACACAGGCTAGCAACAATGAAAAACATCAGTGTGTTATTAACATTATTCTCATACTTAATCCAAACCATACTATTTTATCCTCTGCTAGGAAGAAAATTAACAATATTCCAGGCAGAATCAGTATAGCACAGGAAGCACCTTGCTCCAGTACAAAGTCTGGGTGATCAGCTCATACACACAGATCTCCAGCTGGTCAAATCACACCAATCCTCTGTCCTACCAGAAGCTGTTACTGCTTCAAATTAATACCCACAGTACCTCCTGACAATATGCCCTCCTCTAGTGTCCTTACAACATGGCAGTAGAGACAGGGTGGAGATTGAGAAGTTTGGGAAAAAGTTGTCTTTATCTCAGTTTCCTTCTCTCAAAGCCAGTAAAATTCTTAAGCAGCACAGAGGCTGGTATTAGACTTAATTATTGATTGTAGAGGACCCTTGAGACCTTCTTAGAGAGGCCTCATGATGAGTAAAAACTACTGTTCATCATTATTGTCACTGAAAGATTAACAAGATGAACATTTTCTACATGCATCAGTTACTAACCCAGCTCCTGCACTTACAGCCTTGAACTGAATTTAACATCTCCAAAAAAACAGTAACACTCCTACTGGCATTGTTTATCAGGTTAATCTAAAACTTGCTTCTCACGGCTCAGAAAGGAACAATATTTACTTCAGGTATCTAATTTTATTCCTTTCACCACTGTTCTTAATGGCTTAGAATTATACTTTTGCATGGGTTTATTGCAGTTTGCTTTACTGTGAAGCCACTTGGTGTAGTAGAACCATCCCTCCAGAAGCAACTTTTTCAAGAGGAGAAAAAGCTGACACCGATGTAAATAACTGTATTTAGAGAATTTTCCTTCACTATATACTGCTGTTTCTTTTGCCAGCTACAGATCCTGACATGCAGGCTGCTCTGCCAGAAAACCACAGATCTAGCCAAGAGAAGGAGATGCTGTTCCATTGCTAAGGCTCAGCTCTGCAACAATGGGAAAAGGAAGTTGCTATCTACCTCTTTTCTGCTGGGGTTATTATTTTCTGTTGAGTTTTCTGAGAAAATTTTAAGCAATCTTCTGCCCCTCGTATCCAAAGCTGTGATCTGAGGTGTTTTTGAGCCAGAAGCAGGCCTAAGGCTAGGGACATACAACCCTAGATTACTTGAAGGCACCAAATTGAACACATACAAATATAAATAAATCCAGCTCCTGTTTCCTCCTAGCAGAACCTGGGGCTTGGCATAACAGAGCTGCTTAGGGGAAGAAAGAGAAGGAGGGAATATGATGCAGATGAGTTCACCTTTACTCCAAAGCCCAGAATAAGTACTGCAATCATTTCTGGGAGAGAGAGAAGGACCTGGAGCAAATCCAACTGGATGATGCACTCCAAATTCCCCCCTGAGTACCAATTACCACACAAATAAAGCTAAGATGGTTTTAAGGCTGAGACTAACTTAAGGGTAAAAAATAAAACATTACTGAGACATTATGTATTTCCCAAAACCCATCATTACACAGTCAAGAAATTATCATCAATAATTTCACTTAATTGCGAGCTAATTTCCTCCTTAAATATAACTTCCATACACACTTTCAATTATTTTTAATGGTGTGAATAGATTGAAGAGGTTTGGTTACTCTGGTAACCAAAGGGTCTGCCCATAAAACCTGAGTCTTCCTGATACATAGGCAAGGGATTTTATTTAATCATACAATACAAATCATGCAGCATGAGCAAAGGCATGGCAAAGTCAAGGTGTGCATGACAATCATGCTCATGTAGCATGACAAAGAAAAATAGTCATTGAATTCTAAATATGACATCATGAATAGTAGCAGAGGTCCCACCTCATCTATTCAGGATCCATGGTTAAGTTTCAAGAACATTTGAGGCATCTGCTGATGGGAAACGCATTTGAATGCCAGATGCCTCTATTACCTTCACCAATAAAAGAGTGTCTACAAAAGAAAATGGAATATAATATCTTAATTTTCTGTTGAATACATTTATTGGGTAGAGGGCACCCCTAGTGTTCCTTCCCATATTTTGTACCTGAAAATCCCCAACTCCTCTCTGCCTCATGTCTCTGGTATTTTGTAATTGTATGGCTTTATAGCTTAAGGAAAGAATAGGTTGCATTGATTTATGCACACAGGCTGTAATAGTTACTTGTATGATAGTCATTGTTACCCCATTCTATCCTTATGGTTACAATAAACTATTGGTTTACATTAAATAATGTAACTAGATTCACTGTCACTCTAAGAATTAAATTATAGGTCTATCTAGATTAATTTCTAGCAGTTACAATGACTTCCCCAATGAAATTATTCATTTCAGCATCCATCTAAATCGATTTCTCTGGGGAAAGAAGATAGGAAGAGATGTGCATGTGCTAAAACTTCCCTTGGCATCAAGTGGTACCATCAGTTGCATATTGTCCATAGGCTAGCAGAATATATGAAGGTATTTCTTCTATGAAAACACCATACAGCCTGTCTCCTTCAGTGAATTTTCATATCTGAGTGTACAATCCTGCTAGCAATGCAAAAAAGTCCTGCATCATGTAAAGATTTTTCTCTGTTATCTTTATGCTAATGCAAAGCTCCTCCATAGTCAGAATCGCGGTCACAGATCTGTGGACAGGTGGCACACCCTAAGCAATCTGTAAGGCTGGAAATTGGGTGGCATCTTTATGACTCAGAGGATTTTCTACAACATTATGTGTAAGGCAGGAAATAACTTGTCAATTTACATGTCTAATTCTCGTGGCTCTTTTTTTTGTTTGTTTGTTTTATACAGCAGTGGCTGTCCACACTGCCTTTGTGCTCACATGTAGTCAGCAGGATTTTGGAGGAATTTGAGTGACATCATTGCTCCATTTTAAACCCAGTGGCCAAAGAACAGAAAAATAATAGAAATGTCCATGTTCAATATGAGAAAACATAAGAGTAGCTCCAATTGCTGGAATCAAAGATTAGTCCAAGCCAGTATTGTGTCTTAAGGATAAGCATAGCTGATCTTTCCTCATCTGTGCAATCTCATCTCCTAAAAACAGCTTATATTGTCATCCTGAGACAAAGATTCAGGTCATCATGCTCATGGACACTGGATATGGTCTATATCTCTCTGAACCAATTTATTACTAAGCTGTTCCTTAAGGAGTTCTACAGGTTAACTCCATACTGTGCAGAAAAAGCTGTTCCCTTTCCACAAAGGGTTCCCCAGAGCCTTCTCTTCTTTGCACTGAACAACCCCAGCTCTCTCAGCCTGTCTTTGGAGCAGATGTGCTCCAGCCTTCTGATCATCTCCATGGCTTCTTCTGGACCTTCCCTAACAGGACCACAGCTTTCTCATGCTGGAGGCTCCAGAGCTGGACACAGCACTCCAGGTGGGATCTCACAAGGGCAGGGTGAGAGGGGGAGAGTAACCTCCCTCAACCTGCTGGCCACAGCCCCTATGGCCCCACATCAGCTCTCATGTGGTACAGCAGCACCAGATCACCTCTTTTGAAAGGAAAATTAACACCAAAAGACTGTATGGAAATGTTACTGCTTATCATAGTCCTGTCATATCACAGAAACAGATGGGAGCAGTATATTCAGATTAGTCACCAGAAAAAGTTGTGATGAATTCTAGAAAGCAGCTGGCAAATTAGGTGGAGGTGGGATGAACTGGTAGAACAGTTCAATAAAGGACTATTGAAGGGAGAAGAGACCAGAAGGAATAAACACAGTAGAGGGCATGTTGTTCAGAAGATATTCTCACTCTATATCCCAAGAATGTGAAACCAAAACGGTACAGAAAATTATAGTGAAATTATTTAATGCATTGAGATAATATGAAGATTGTATTCTCAGAGGGAATCCCATTCAATTCTGGTTATCTGCACAGAGGAAAAAAAGAAAAAAAAAAAAAAAGAAAGAAGAGACAGAGATGGAAGAGGTTCTAAAAAGAGGGATTAAATCAGCTGGAGAACCACCAAAGGTTATATAGGGACTTTTCCACATGGAAGAACTAAAATAACAAGAGAGGTAGAAGCATAAAAAGTGGTTGTTGCCCATGAATGTTTTAGATAAAGTGAATTGTACTTCTCGTAGCTCTTTATGTAGAGGACATATTCAGTGAACTAGAAATGTAACAAACAGTGTAATTAAGGAGCAGATCCTTTTTTTCTTTTAATGAAAACTTCTTGTATTTCTTCAAAATCTGTATACTACGAACACACAAAATTACCATGAATGCATTGTTTTAGGATGGCTGCTATGAGCCTTTCTATGTGCCAAGAAAAGGCCATCCTCACCAAACACTAACTGCTCTCAGAAGAACTAATCCTGACAAAAAAAATTTACACTTGTGTAAGGCTGGTACTGGCAAGTTGTTCAAGCATTTGTGTGACATTGATTCCAAATTACTTCATTCAATAAATGACTATCTCAATGAACTCAGTCAGCTACAACTGAAGCTCAGTTTTCAGTCCTACTCTGGATGACTCTACAACTCTATCTAAAATCTCAAGTGCAACATATTTCTTCTTCAGTTAAGCAGATATCAAAAAACAAGAGCAGACTAAAAATTCTAGTCTGTCTGTGGAAAGAACAATTTGTTTAGTATTTTATCCAGCTTGAGTTCAGACTATGAATTTATTAAGCCTTTTAGTAGGGAGGCTTTCTCAAGTCATAATGTTATACTTCTCTGCAGAAACACAAACAACTTGTGACCACTTGAATTGAATTCAAAATATTTCTCTGGATCAAATTATACAGTAACAGAGTGTTTTGACTATACTTTATGGCATTTTGCTTGTTATTGATGCTTGTTTTTATATATAGATCTACAGGCAAGAAATGCACATGGGGAATCTAGAGACTAACCTGGAAAATGGGTGTTTTTATTTCTAACCCCAAGTCCTAATGAAAATAACTATTAGGATTTCTTTCCAGCTGTGGTGTGAGGATTTCATTCCAAGTGCTGTGCAATGAGACAAACTTCCAGAATACAAAATTAAGTATTTTATTTTTGCAAATGGACAAGGTTTTCCCATTCAGGTAGTAATCCAAGAGACTTAAAATTCTTAAGCTGAAAGTCTTGATTATGAGGAAAAAAAAGCTGGTAAATAAACTCTGTCACAGAGGTGATACTGTCCCATATATTCAAGAGGCACATGTATAGTAGTAGAAAAAGCAGATATCCTTTTCCATGAGCTGAAAATGTGACATCTAGAATACAGAAAATGAAGTGTATCAGGTAGGAGAATGGTAGAAATATGGACAGTAAGGTGCAGCTGTACATGATTATTCTCATGTTTTGAACTACTGTTGAAAAGTCTGTAGAAATTATCTCAGCATCATGATTTTGCAACTGAACTAGTTGATATCAGGGAGTAGGTGGACACAAAATTATACCAAGATTGCCTCATGGCCCATCTCTAATTAGGATTTCGGAGCATGGTATTGCCTTATGACAGTGGGAGGAAAACACTTTCTCCTAAAGAACATCTAGTATCTATAAAGAACTCATGTATCAGTTTTAGTTATTCAGTGACTTTTTTTTCCCAAGCATCATGCACATCAGAAAATTAAAATGAAATGTCTCTGTTTCTTTTTAGTAGTCTAAATCCTCCCTGTGTTTTTTTATCCATGTATTGGATGCTTGCATTGACATGTGAGACTTGACACTGGTTTTTGTGAGTGTTGCTTTAATTAGCTCTGTTTCCATGAGACCCTAAGTGTCATGGGATGCAGCTTATGGGCAGGGAAAATATTCATAAAACAAGTGAGGTCACTTCTGTAAGTATTTGCAAAGCTTTTCCAATATAGGAAGTGACATTGTCAGATGGCCCATGCTGAAGATGTGTTGGCTCAAACCCTTGCAAGAAAAATGACTCCATTCTCTTCTTCCAGATGGTAATTCATTGGGGCTGAAAGGAGAAAATTATATGGAGAACTATACAGGTATTTTTATCTTTGTTCTTCCATATGCCAGAAGGAAAAGCAGGTCTGTGGTCTTGCACCAAAATAAACACCAAAACAGAGGAGCACAGTCATGATAAGGGTAAGGAATCTGGAGGCCTGGTGAGATTTGAGGGCTGGGGGAATGCACAGGCAGCTGCCACTTCATCAGGTCCAAAGAATTTCTAAAATGCTAAGTGTCAGAGGGAAATAAAAGGCTTATTTAATGTATCCTCTCACCATGACACTCCCTGCCACTGGGCAGGAGAGCTGCAGAGACTGGAGGTGGCCAAAAGGCAGGGGAGTGATGAGTTTTTACACTTTAGCACAGCAGTCCTGCAGGGGAGTAGGAGGATGTGTGGGCAAGCAATACAAGGGCCACACAAGCACAAACCAACAAAATGTCACATGAAGGTACAAAAATACAAACTGAACTCATCACCACCTGATCTTAGATAAACTAATCTGTCTTAATAGAGGTGGCTCAAAAATGATAATGTTTCAGTGGAGTTTTGTTTATTGACACCATCTGATATCCTATGATATTGCTATGGTAACTGGGAAAAATACCCTGCTACTGGCATTTCATGATAAATGAATGCAGCTAATGAGGAGCCTGTGTTAAAGGTCACATTCTCAGGGAAAAAAAAGCCTTTGAAAAATGTCTGCTAACACTCTCCATTAGAGAGAAGTCTGGTTCAACCAGACTGCCACAAACTGTTATGGGCATCTCCTGAAAGTAGGGAAAAATAAAAAAAGGGAGGTGTCTCACAAGAAGAGCTAATGGATTTTCTAAGAATTATAGCTGTCATAATCCAAATGACTTGTACAGCTTTCATGCCACTAAAGCCATTTGTAAAAAATAATAATTGCTTCTCCATGTACAGAACAGAAATTTCTTCTTTCCAGTGTCAGTTTGAACCCCCAATTAGTTTGAAAATTGAAGCAGTCATTTCAGGAAGCTGCCACATGGCATCTGATGAACCAAGATGGCTTGAGTGTCATTTGCTTTTGACTTTTGCAGGCAGAATTCCAGTCATAGCAGCAGGACATTTGCATCAAAGACAGGCACAGAAGAATTGATCTCATGCAGAAGTCTGAATCAGGAAAAAAGTATGGGGAACATAGAACTATAACTCCCAGGAAACATATTACATTTGTGTGAAATACTTATTTTCTTGGACAGCCAATGTAAGTATACTGTAAAACATATACAAAACCTCCCAAAAATCACAATTTATCTCAGAAATAATTTTATAAAGTGCCAAAAAATTTTGCATTATCTTACCAAAAAAAAAAAAAAAAAAATTGTTTTTCCAAAATGTGGAAAGTTTTCAGATAAACTTGATCCAGTAACTTGACCAAACTAAAGGACAC
This sequence comes from Chaetops frenatus, assembly GCA_013400775.1. Classification (NCBI taxonomy): domain Eukaryota; kingdom Metazoa; phylum Chordata; class Aves; order Passeriformes; family Picathartidae; genus Chaetops; species Chaetops frenatus. The sequence continues at coordinate 844,731 of VZTR01012663.1, forward strand.
ACATTTGGTATCAGCTGTTTGTCCCCTTCTTTCATGTCTTCTGTCCATATAAAATATTTCCCACCAAGCTGTATTACCCTTCTTATTTGATCTTCCAAGGATGCTGGATTTATTAGGAAAGTTCACCAGACAAAGTCTAAATGAATACTAGAAAAAAACTGTAAAGGTATCTAACTGAGCTGTTGAGAATAATGTAAATAATCCATGAGCAAATTGTTACATCTTGAGCCGTTTGCAGCGCTTTCAGTCTGCTTTTGCTGGCGTTTCCTGTTGTCATCCAAGGACCTTTTCACCACAGATGGGCAGCGAGTGAGCTGACAGTGAAGTGAATCTTGTGGAGGGAGTATGGAACTGCACAGTGTGGGAATATTTAGCCCAGGAATGCCCTGAGCAGGAGCACACTGTGAGGGGGTGAGGAGCACAGAGCCAGGTTTCCAAAAGGTGGGTGCTGCATTCCGTGTAGCCCTCAGGTGGGAGGCCTGAAATGGAGACACAAAGTCAGGCAGACATCAAACCCTGGCAGAGACTCTTCCTAAGCTGACTGGTGCCCACTGCAGCTGCGATCTTCAACCTTTTGCAGTTCCCAGGCTCTCCCCAGGGGAGGGGTAAATCACTGCAAGGTGTGTCTGCCAGCAGTGGGCTTGTTTACTGCTTTATTTTCAAATACACCTGGGCAGCACTGCTTAGGCCCCCAGCACTTTCCAGGTCAAAACTGACACTGTTACAGCAGCAAACTCTCCATCCATGTTCACCACGTTTGTCTTCTTCATTGTTGCATGGTTTGAAGCACTGGCAGACACACTCATCTCCTTACAGAGCTCCTTTCTGACAGAGGAGCTGTACATGCTACCTTGTCTCACTATTTTTGAATTTACTTTTTTTAATAAATTCCCATCTCAGATGAGTTTAAACTCCATAGCTGCTTTGTTGTCCATCTCTAGTGCAATCAGTGCACTGGGTGAAGCCTGAGTGGAGTGTACAGACCACCTGAAGCCACCATTCAGCACACCTCAAACCTGTTTATATCTGCCCCTGCAGCACATCACCTCTCAGGAGATAACCCACACAAGCCACTAGAGCTGGAAGAGGCTCTATTTTATCCTAGTTCATCTTGTGCTTAGCACCACCTCACCAGGAGATCAAGCCCTCTGTCCCCTCAGCAGCATCACCAGGAGGATGAATGGTCATTTCCCTCTCCCTGCCCTGGCTCTGCAGGTGGGAAGTACATTAACAAGCAATGCAGGTACTTACCCAAAGTCTGACACAGAGAGCAAAACCTGATCTTCCCAGCCTCCCAGGGCACTCTGTATATCTTCACGGGCCAGATGGTAAATGCCTTTTACTATCCCCAATGGAGCCACATTTCCAACAGCACTCAATATCTGTTAAGATTCATGAAAAAGAAACCTATTTTTTATCAGCTTTGTACCCAGGCACCCAGTTATTTTATCACTATGCACTTAAACATCTGGCTTTAAAATATTAATATTCAGCTTTAAGCAAATGTTAGATTAATTGTCAAAGTTTTCAGACACATAAGCTGCAATTTATCACTTTCTCTGAAACAGGGGCCTGAATAATTATAGTATTGAATTAGCAGTAGTAATACAGCATCACTTTGTGAAAGGTTTTCCTTCAAATTTTGTGACAGGCATAGACCACAGTGTGATAGGAAAAAAAATTAGTTTTAGGCTTTGATTTTGTTGTGCCAGGTTACAGCCATTTAGGAGAGGCACAGGTCTTTCCAGACGAGATCTTTAGTTCCTGTTTTAAAAGTATAAGAATTTTCTTTCTTAACTAAAAGGAAAACAGATGAAAATCAGATAAAATACCTGTTTTCTTTAGTAATGCCAAATAAAACCTTCCTGCAATATCAAGACGACAAGTACAGTTGCTGCTGTGCTGGGAAGAATCATCATTAAATGCATTTGCAGGCCCTTTCTGAGGGTGTTTGGACATTTCCATAGAAAGCCCTGGATCTGGGCCCTTGACAAAGCAATGGCTGTATTAGCACTCAGCTGGAAAATACATTCTGAAGAGAGCCAGGGTTCAGCCTGGAAGGTTTGGCAGTAGCAATATCCAGTAGACCAGTAGTCATTAGTTCCAGATGATCTACTCCTCTGGACATAGCAGAGGTTCATTTCAAACTCTTTTCATTCAAGAGGTCTCCTCATAATGAAAATGAAAAGCCTGAAGTGAGAGCCATAGATTTTATGACTTAATCCTTCAGTTTTTATGGTGTCACAGCCATGTCAACATCACAACTCTGTTAATGCTTTATGTTTCTTTGAAGAATTATTGTGGAGGACCTTTCTAGGCTGCCAGTGGCTGCCACCTATGGACTCTTTGCCAGGTCTTGCTTTCACAGAAGTGAAAATGTCACTTCAACACCCTCAGAGGGCACCCAGAACTCCAGTGCACAAGACTTTGGATTTGTCTAAACAAATAGAAAACAAAAAACATGCTTCAAAGCACTGATAAAGGCCTAACATTGCCTGCACGGAAATTAGGTAACTTTTTCAAATTACCAAATTATTTATATTTTAGAATACAACACTTAGGACAACGCAGCACTTGAGCCAGATACCAGAAGGACAATTGTTAATTTGCCACTGGCTTTAAACAATATAAGCAAAATGCTTTTGAGTCCCTCTAAATTCTTACAATTTTGCATTAAATTTCCTTTAATTTAGAAGCGTTTGTCAGACTCCAAGGAACCAAACTCAGGCCCAAGTAGCAAGTAGGCTCAGTTTTGCCAGTTGATGTGACAACCTCGTGTTGTTACCCCAATTTTCATCCCTATTTGCTTCACATCAAGTGAAAATGTACACTGCTAACTCTGCAAACCCTGCCACTCTGGAACCCAGGTTCTGGAAGCAAGCAACACAACTGATTACTAACAGCATAGGAGAGTTAATTAATGAGTAGGTCTTTTTGAAAACAGCTTGCATTGCCCTTTGTTAACCAACATGGCACATTTGTGCACAATCTCTTCTTCGAAGATGCTGAGAGACTACTTATTTTAATAAAACCCTTTAAGAATTAGAAGATAAAGACAAAGTCCCAAGCAGCATTTTGTTTAATTTAAAAGAACACTTTTAATACAGTAAAATAAAAGCATCACCTGAAATAACCAACTACAGTGAAGGATACTGTAAATTTAGATGGGACCTAATGCTGTGATTGTCTAAAAAGTTGATATTACAGAGAAACTATTGTAAAATCATTGCACAAGGCCAAGATATATTTGCATCATCTAACAGCTAGGAGAGAAAATGAACTCTGTTATTATATATTCTCCAGAAGTCACAATGCTATTAACCTTCTTGAAATTATGAGTATAGGCCTGTTTCAAATAAAAGCATGTGTGACAAGTTTTCTTAGTGAAAACATTGGTTCAACTAAGCATATTTGTTCAAAGAAACAACATTTTTAGTGCAGACTTTCTGTTTCTGCTGCAAAGTGAATTGAGTTGAAATAGAAGCACCTGTTACACATCTGTAACTCAAGGTATCTATAAAATCCCAGTTTCCTTGAGCACATGAAAACATGTACCTGTTTCCTAAGCAACAGGCTATCCTGACTGCCAGTAAAGACCTTATCTAAGAACTAACTCTGAAAATAAAGAAGGCAAAAAAGAGTTTCAGGTAGTCTGACTGGACAAGAACATTGTTGCTTTCCAACACCTTATTTACTTCCTACATGCTGCAGGAAAGGAGAAGGATTTTCTTTTATTCAAGATGTGCTGGTGTCCTCCTATAAAAATCCCACTGTAAATATTTTAGTATGTGGACCACAGAAAAACCAGCATCCCCTCAATTACTACATGAAGAGGGAATGTGCCTCTTTTTCTGCACTTAGCCAGTACATAGACATCCACAATCTTATTTGAAGTCTGGGTGATGACAGGAACAGAACAATAAAGTTTTCCATTTTCCTTTTCTTCAGAAGACCCTTCCATCCACAAAGTGAGGACTAAATGAAGGATAAAAACTCCTAGTTAAATGAGTTCAAGAGAACCCACTAAAATCTTGAAATGCCTTTAAGAATTTAGCTCAAAATATTCCAGAAAGCAATGTAGCATCTTCATATATTTGTGGGAGTAAGTTAGTGCTGAATTGTTTTAAAATGTATTTAGCTTCCCTTGTTTCATCAACAAATGTTATTAAATTTTAATGACTAAAAATGGTGCAATAAAACTAATGAAGTCAGTTTTACCAGGCAAATGCAATGAAGAGGGTGCCTTTTATTTTAAAATAAATATTCAGTACAGTTTGTTTTATAATTTAATAAAAGGAAGATTATTGGTTTTCTTAGTTTTGGCAAAGACTTCCAGTTTAAATTGAGGTCTACTAGTAGAAGAGCAACATTTAAAGGAAAAGGCCGTTGTTGGGGACCCTGTCCAAGTCTTTACAGAAGTCTAAAAAAAAGACATCTCTAGCCCCTGCCTTGGCCACTGATGGAATCTCTCCATCACAGAAGGCCACTGGCTTGGCCAGGCAGGGCTTTATCTCCTCCCTCTCCTCCAAGTGCCTTGGGAGGATCTGTTCCATGCCCTTCCCAGGCACAGAGGTGAGGCTGACAGCTCAGTAGTTCCCAGGGTCCTCCTTTCAAACCTTTCTAAAGATGGGTGCAAAGTTTCCCTTTTCCCACTTACCTGGGGCTTTACCTGACTGCCATGGCTTTTCAAATGTCAGGGAGAGTGGTTTGGCAACTACATCAGCCAATCCCCTCAGGATTCTGGGCTGACTTAGGTACATTCAGCTCCTTAGGTTGTCACAAATCTGATCTTAGCTTATTGTAGGAGTCACCTTGTTACCCCAATCCCCATCCTGCCAGCTATCATCTCTCTGAAAAAAAACCAAACCAAGAATCAATGACTAAATAGCTGGCAGGACATTAAGCCATCTGTGGTATGGAATTGGACTATCCCCCTCTAAATTATGGCAGCCTTGGAATCAGAGTGAGTGATAATCTGCAGCACAAACTCCCAACTATGGGACTTGCCATCAAATGGCACCATTGCCCTACAGACCCCCTCGGTATCCCCTTGGTCACTGTTGTTTAAAGGCAGCAGAAATGTTATGTCAATTCTCTGGCAGCCTTCCTAGACTGGTTTGTTTTATCTTAGAAGGCTCCTGTGAAATAATGGCATTAAACATTGCAGAAACATTCCTCTGCAGGGGCGTTTATGCCTCCTTTGGACCATACCAAGTTCTTCCAGGGCTGTTCTCATTAGCTGCTTCAGGCTGTGAGCATAGAGCTGCCAGCTGCCTGCCCTGCCCAGGGCTGCCCTTCTCACCCCCTCCTTGGCCTGCCTTGGCCAGATTCAGAGCAGGGACTCTTGCTCAGACTTCACTCAGCCTTTGCAAAGGATGCCATTGAATGTCTTGACACCTGCTACAGAACAGCTGACAGGGACAGCTTCTGCACAGGGGTTGCACAAAACTTGGCTGTGCTCTCATCACTGTTAGGAAGCAGCTGCCTTTTAAGTTATGAATGTGACATAAAGTGTAAGACGTGACCAAATTATTTTCTCTTTCGACAGTGGTGTTTAAGTTCTGTGCTTAAAATGTTAGGAATTAAATGGTTCATGCTGAAAGCCAGTGATGCTTCTGTATAATTTATCTTTCTTTCCCCTGTCAGAGGGTTATACTCTGCACCTAAAGGTCAAGCTGCTCAAAGCAAGCATTGCTACAGAAAAAAAACTGAATCAGCCCTTGGATCTTGTTCCATTCTTCTTGGTCAGTGAGTGAGATTATTCTAAAAATACATTTATAAACCCAAGAATAATGCCTGGATCTAGGTATGTGTGCATTCATAGACATATATGTGAAGGTGTACTGCATATGAATACAAAGGTATGCTACAAACCTCTGGGTTTTGGTAGCGACTCTTCAGGGAAGTAAACCAAATTTTGCTGCAGAGTTACAGTTGCCATTCCAGTAAAACATGGAGGATATGAGAAGTACAGCACAGACCATAATTTGATTCTGGGAAAAACTGTGTAATGAAAATATCTTGTTTTCTGTCATTTTCCTTTGTCCAAATCTTGAAAAGAAGCACAATCGTATAGCAAACTTGAAGATGGACAATGGATTTTCCTTCTCTTAGAAATTCCTGCTCAAATATTTCAGGTTTCAGAGGCAACTGTCAAGAGCTGAAGGCATCAATACTTTTTGAATGGAGACTATAAATCAATACAGAAGTACTGCTATTGTTATGTCCAGGTCTGCATGTCGGGTTAGGAGAAGGCTGTTGGATTTATTCTGGGTCAGTGGGAAGAAGAAACAGTGCTCAGGAGGTTCAATAATAATCTTTTGCTTGCACAGTTTAGAACAGTAAGGTCAAATAAGGCACTTGGCAAATTTGAAAACAGCCATTTTGGTTAGGAATGTGACAGCATAAAAGCATAAAAATAACATCTAAGAAAATGTGTAAGGGAAAAGAAAGAAAGAGAAACAAAGGATGAGAGTAGAAAGGTGTATAGTGACCAGCCATGGATCCCCTGACAAGACTTGATTGTCTCAATTTCCATGTCTGTTGGTCAAAGTGATGGTCACAGTCTCCATCCCTCAGGGGTGAGGGAAGCCCACAAAAAACTGAGTTCAACCAGTTAATATACCCTCAGGTTCAGGTGCAAATGCCTGGGTACCTCCCCTAGGGAAGGGAATTTTACACTGTATGGAAACTCCCTTCAGCTCTCTAAAAACTCCCTCTACAACCCCCCAGATTTCCCTCCACCACCTGACTAGAGTTTGGCAGTTTTGGTCATGTAAATGCAAAATGATTATCAACACAGACACAGAGAGTATACATACACATATACATAAACACCATGACTCATCTAGACAGCGAAATTTCACAGAAACGTGTTAATTGAACCCACATCTATCACATCTACAGAAAGATAAAATAGCAGTTCCATATGTCTAATACATATTTAATTACAGTATCCTAATTACCTTCCTGTTAACACAAAATAGCCAGCAATTCTATAGTAATTCTAAAGGTTGGTTATAAGCCAACATCTTATCCATCTGTGCACTTCCCCAATAAACTCTTTTCACATTTTCCTTCCCTACCCCCACTCCCTCCCCTGCGCCCTTTTAGTCTTAGACCACAATCTTCCTCCTGAGACTATGACAACAAATGGCCTTGTCAAGACTCCCATGGTTTACCAGTTTGGTCCTGCTTTGCCAGAATTTCTGACTCTCTCTCTCTGTCAGCTGGAGATTTGCACAAATACAGTAATCAAGTGTGCACACAACTGTGAAAAGGCTGAAAATGTACCCAAACGATTTGGAGCAACTTAGGCTGCAACACTACTGGAACAGCTCTACAGCCACAGAGCTGTGCACACCACTGCTCTTCTCCTCCCTCTGCAAAAACCTTCAGTCTTTAAATTGCATGTGTAAGTGATGTGTTCCCTTGCACTGTACCAGCAATTAATTTTGCAATGATTCAGTTCTGTTGTTAGCTAAAGAGCACTGCACAATTGGGTAAAAGTACAAGAAGAACCCAAAAATATTCCTTGCTGTAAAGATCCCTTTGCTGCATTTCCCATTTCCCCCAGATGCAGGCGAGTTGCTTTAGTGAAAAAAAAAATTCAAAGACATAAAGCAAGTGAAGACAGCAGGAGGGGGAAAAACAGGACTGCAACAGTGTCCTGAATATTACAGCTACACTGCTCCAGCATACAGACAGAAACATGTCCATATATTTGGCCATCATGAGTGCATCTCTTCTGTATTCTACCATCCACTTCTGTACTTCCCACCTCCAGTAACACCATCTTCACATCTTAATAGTCCTCACATTTTAATAGTCCTCATTTCTCTGCTGATACATGATCTGGTCACCCCCTTTCTCATTTTTGAGTGTGTATCCAAATGCCACCTCTGTATATGCCATGTTATAACCACTTCCCCAAGAGAAGGAAAAACATCTTTGATGGGACCAACAGTGGATGACTGGAAAAGCTGAAGAACAAGGTAAGTCTGTACTGTAGTAATACTTTCTCAAGGTACACCCCCCACTCTCAGAAATTTGCAGCTGAGTCATTTCCTTGCCTTTCCCTCTTCCCCTCACACCATATCTGCTCAGCCTTCCTTTCTCTGACACCATGACCTCTCTACACCACTTGCTGAAAGAGTCATTTTCTATGCAGACCTTTCACAGCCTCCTCATGCATAATTCCCTCTTTGCAATTGGGTCTTCAGGCCCCATCACCTTTCTATGACAGTGTCCTGATCTGATTTTCTCTCCCTTTTACTGCCACTAGGCTCTCTCTGTGCCCTCTCAGCTGTTTTTTTCCTTATCATTCCTTGCCTATTCTGGATGAGCTGACACAACTTTGGGATTAAGGCTTTCAGTTTTCCCTTAGTGACATACAGCAGCTGCTGTCCAAATTCAGAGTGGGGACTGGCAGCAGGGGCAAGGATGTGTGCACTCAAGGGATACCCACCTGAGGGTATCTTCATGTGGCACTTCAGAGAACATCTCAGACTCTGTCCTGTGCTAGAGAAAGTGAAGTCCCATGCGATGGTTTTCCTCGAGAGAGCTCCAAAAAACCTGTTGAGTTAGGAAGTTTGGGACCAAACAAAATGTAACCTGAAGTAAATTCCACCAGATTTACTTCCTAATCCTACCAGATTTACTTTGGTGTGAAAAACTTTGGTGTTTTTTGCTTCAGTTCCTGAGGATCTGGCCCTGAGATCACACATGTTACAGGTTGTCCCACGAAGACACCCTGGTCCTACTGTCTGTTCCCTACCCCAGAGCAGGCATTCACCATGGCACAAATGGAACAAAGGCAAGGATGACAGAGAACCAAGCTCAACAGGAGCAGGAGAAGCAAAAAGCTTGCACACAGAGAGCCAAGAACAGGGTTGCTGAAAGTCAAAAGGTCTGAGTGAAACTCTGTGGGATTCTCTTCAGGTAATCTCCATGGTATTGTCTGAAAAGTCACCCCTGTAGCAAAGGAAAATGTCAGGGGTACTTGTCAGAGGTGTCTCCTCATCCCATATCCTGTCACAGGCCTGATTTGCTCTGTTGCAGGAGGAGCATTTCTTTTCTCCTGGCCTCTTTGCAGAAGGTGAAATTTGACTTTTTCAGCACAATAAGCTTTGTTATTGGGGCTATGTCTGGAAGTGAAGGAGTGACAGCCTGACCAGTTTTACAGGAATGGGAGCCAGAAGTTACCAGAGGGATAAAGAGCAAGGCCAGTGCAGGGAGCTGAGCTGCACAAGGCAGGGCAATGGGCTGAGCTACTGACAGTCCCTGCAGAAACCCTATGGGTACACCCATATGGCACCACGAGAGTACAAAAACACAGAGCACTCTGAGCTTTCTTTTGCCAAATATCCTTCTAACTCCTCCTGTAAATGACACAGAAAAATCCCCAAGAAAATATCTCAGTTCAAAGCAATTTTATATATTTTATCCCCTCTCAAGGCCAAGAGTATTGGTTCAGGAGCATTTTTTCCTGTTCCACTTTTCCATTGGTTTGTATCCAGCAATCTGTCTTGAAAAGGAGGTTATTTATTCAGGATCTTAACTCCAAGCCAGTGTGTATGAGATGCACCCTAGCCTTTTCTCCACCTCTGTGAACAGAATAATCCATGAATAGATCATCTCACAGCCTACACTCTTGGTAGCTCTCTCATCACACCCCACTTCCAGCAGACTGCATCTCAGCTGGAAATATCTGGAAAAGAGGTAGGTGAAAGTGGAAAGCAGAACACACAAGAAATACTCATGCTGTGTTTATATCCTCCCAGCTCTGCCTCTCTATAAATGGCAGTATGAGATACTTAAATCTTTTTGCAGCAAACAAATCACCTTAATTGAACACGGCTTTCATTTCAAAACAAGCTGTAGAGCTGAAGGCTGAAGTCCCCCAGAGAAAATGGCCCTCTGATTTATATCAGTGCTGTAAGAACTAGAAGCTATTTACAAGGTTGCACGTGGATAATGCATGGTGAGAGCAACACAGTTGGAAGTCATTGAAATAAAGTAAATGAAGTCCCCTTAACAATGGTGCATATACAGGAAAGTGGTTTAATTTGTTACCAGTACTAGTAATACTGCAGAACCACCTCAAATCAGCAAGTATTTCAAGTCCTGGGACAGCTCTGATGCCATCAACTCCATAAAAAACCTCTGCCTCTCCCAAAAGGTGTTAAAACCCATGAATATGCAAGGCAGCAGGGTAGCACGAGGAATGGTGTATAAACTCTGTGCTGTGCAGCTCGAAGCTTACTGAGCTGTGTCTCAGACACAAAGTCTAATCCAGTCCAAAGGACACCAGCAGATACTGCCTTATGGAAACCTACTTAAAAACCCAGTCAAACAGCAGCACAGACAGGGAGAATTTCCTGTAGCACTACAAAAGGACTCCCAATTCAAGCATAGTTTCAGCATTACTAAGTTGGACTACATTTTTCAGTACATAATAAATTTACCCTGAAAAAAACTCAAGTGTCAGATATTTTGGCTGTAAGTATGAGCACTAAGGCAAAATTAAATGTGTGGACTAGATAGACCTGTGAACTGTAATAAACTATGAAGGCTTTCATCTTTGGGTGCTGAAATTCAGATATTAGTGAGGGGAAGATTTAAAAAGTGAACAAAGCCCCCCAGATGTAGCTGGGTTGTATAGACAGGTAACTCAGCACAGCTGAAGGATCCCATCCCCAATCTCTTCATCTGCCTCCAGGCAGACACTTCATTCCACCCAAGACAAGGGTGGATGGTGTATCCATTCCTGAAAAGAGAACTACAAAAAAAAAAAACCCCAAATTCTGTAAAGGTGTCTCACCCCTGGGGCAGCCCAGCCTGAGGAGTGCAGTGCAGGTCTGTGGCTGCTCTGACTTAGATCCACACCAGTGCTGGCACAAGGAGTGACTCCCAACACTAGGAAAAACAAAAAGCAAGTGAGAACTTGCTAAAGCATTCCGTATCTTGAAACCTGCTTGTGATGGTGCAACCCCAGCAGGCAGCTAAACCCCCCAGAGCTGCTTGCTCCCTTCCCACATGGGCCAGGACGTGGATTTGCCTATAGGCCACGCTTCCCTGTGGGACAGGCAAGAGCAGAACATTTTCAAAATGGATTCATTGATGTAACAGCCACTGACTGTCCCCTGCAATGATATAGAAATTATGGACAGTTCCCTTTGAGGGGTTTGACTACAGCTATTGAGATTCAGCTAAGAAACATCTTAGCATCTTTTTCAAAACAAAAAAATCACCAGATAGCATCCAAAAGTGATTTCAGACCAATCACACAGCAGAGTTGCTTCACTTCAATGATATTTTTATTCTAACCTAATAAAATTAATACAAATCTATAATTACTAAGTACAGTTCTCTGACCATTTACTCTTTCCAGATCAGTTATACAGGAAAGACTGATGCAACATTTTTTTGACTAACTCAAGAGCTCATTTCTTGTGTTCCTTCAAAAAAAACCCCCAAAGCACCAAAACCCCCAAAATGTTGTGGGTCCTCCTCAGTGAAAAGCTTCCAGTTTGCATTGAAAATGGCAAGCATTACAATAGCTGTGCCAGGAAAGGTAAAGGGCAACAATTGCTAATTTTGATCCTGTGCCATTTGGATGAAGAGTGAATGAAGACTGAGCTCAGATTGTACCAAACTGGTTAAGTCATGAAAGACTATGGAGTGTGTGGGTCTCAAAGACAGCACAGAGGCCACAGAGGAAGTTTGGGTCAAAGCTAGAAGGTTAGGCTGCTTTCCCAGACTCCTCCATCAGTGCTGGAGCCACTGGAGGCAGTTTGCAGGGGTTGCTTGAAACAACCAACCCAGAAACAGCCCTGGTTATCAGTTCTGCAGAGCTGCTCTGCATCTGGGCCACAGCCACAGGGATCAGCAGGTCTGGGGTCTTCCCCTCATGGGTCCATTGGTTGTTCCCACAGGAAGAGGCACAGCAAACCCCCACATCAGGGTAGTGGCATGGCTGTCCTAGAGCCCTGCCTCTCCTACTCTGGGTGTAGGAGGATGGAGCCCATTCCCCGTGTCTCAGACCAGGAGATGAGCCCTTGGAGCAGATGCTGTGAAGTGAAACCCATGGGCTCAGCTGACGTGATGGGGAGACTTCAGCATGGAAACATCATATGGTGACAAACAGGAAGGAGGGATCTGGAAACACATTTTGTGCCCATGTTTTGTTGAACATGCAGAGAACTTTTTTCCTTGTATCATTATTCATGCACCTTTTGTTTTGCTCTCTTCTGTAGGCTGACAGCCCTCAAAGCAGCAGACATCTGACTGAAGTTATGCACCATCTCTATTCCCATTTAATAGTCCATGTGCTAGGTGCAGTTGGTTTACAGGTCACTTAGCATCAGAGAATCCTCCAAATACTATTGCTTCATCATCAGAAAACTGCTTTGAATAACACTAATGGTGATGGGCAGCTGTTCCATTAAAAATTGTGCATCAAAGCTAATTAATCACTTACATATTGTGTAGTTTTCTGGAAAAAAAATATGCAAAAAGTTCCCATTAGAATGACACATTTATGGTCATTTTGTGTGTGCCAGTTGAGCAATAAAGGCTCCAAATCACTTTCACATCAATTGGTGTCTTATGCTGTCTTAAAACAGCAGACTTTGGAGCAGGTAGGCAATGTCAAGAGGCAGAATTAAAATCAGTGTATCATAGTATTGCAGCCAGGCCACAGTGACTGGTTGTTGAATATGTAATTGCTGCACTTTCAAAGACTACATATCCAGAAATGTGAGCTCCCAAATAGACAGGATTTCATGTACACTGAGTGGGATTTCTTTTGGCAAGACATAGTTGACTACAGGTCAACTTCTAAAACCATTATCCACAAGCACAGTTCAGTTAATAGGTTAGGAAGTGGAGGGGAGGGAAATTAAACCCTGATTAGCTGGAATGACACAGCCTCTCTGATGGTTATGCCTCCTGAGATTTTCTCTCGGTTTCCTAAAGACCTATCTGAGTTTGCCTGAGGCTATGCTAATTAGCAAAGATGACAAATTTGGAAATGCAAATTCATTAGACTTCGTACTCAGATCTCTTATATGCCAGGTTAGGTACAGCCTGTATGTGCCCAAGAATACCCAAGTGCATGCATTCCTGAGGGCTGGAGTCAGCTGCAGATTAAAGTAAAACCTTCTTTAATTGATCCCTTAGAGCAGCAATGAATGGAGCAAGCATGAGATTTAGCCCCAAACACAAGAGCCTTCCCAGACTGTCTAAATGGCTCATTCAGCAGTGCAGGTAGGCAGAGTTGAGAATCCAGCCCTTAAAAATAGGGAGAACTCAGTGATAAAATTGCAAGTATCAAGAAGTGTTTTCTAAAGAGATAATAGTAACAAATAAAGCAGTTTTTAATGCCCATTAGAAAAGTGTTTGATATAGGAAGGTATCTAAATTCCTTCCCTAGTTCCTCCCAGGCTCTATGTGAGATGACATTATCCAGCATGTTGAGAAGAGCTTTCCCCAGTGGCCAGGGCTCATTTTGACTCAGAGAAACCTGAGTTGACTTTATTCTAGCTGTTTCAGAAGCAATCTGCCAAACTCTACAGCCTGGGCTTCAGGACTCATTTAAACACAACACAGGGACAAACCAGAAACCAGACCAAATTTACAACTTATTGCATCTTTTTACTCTCAAAGTTAACTTTAACCCCAAGTTATTCAGTGAGACAGTATTTAATTGTAGAAAGCCATGGTAACAACGTAACATTATAAAATTCAGTCAGCAATATTCCTAAAAACAACTCAGTGACAAAAGAAATCCTTCAGGACTATACTTGGATATAGTAATGAAAAATATTTATCATGTTTTCTCCAGACAGTTCAGAAACAACATAAGTCAAGACTGTAAAACAGAGCAGTGAAGTTAAGCTTTTAAATCTGTACACAGTAGAATAACTTCAAAAGTTTTCTGTCAAAAATGAGGCACATCCAACCTGGCCTTGAACATTTCCAGGGATGGGCATCTGGGCAAGCTGTTCCAGTGTCTCGTCACCCACACAGTAATTAATTTCTTCCTAATATCTAGATTAAATATCTATTCTCAGTTTAAAGCTGTCCCCCTTTGTCCTATCCCTGTTTTGCTTTCTCCTAGACCCTCTTTAGGTACCAGAACATTGCTTTAGGGTGTCCCTGGAACCTTCTCCTCTCCAGCCTCAACAGCCCCAGCTCTCTCAGCCTGTATTCATAGGAAAAGTGCTCCAGCTCTCTGATCATCCTCATGGTCTTACTCCAGACTGGCTCTAACAGGGTCACATCCTTCTCATGTTGGGGAATAGCAGAATTTTGCACAAAAGGCAGTCCAGGCTCATTTAGGACTTGCAGACAGTTAAAGGACTTATTGTTTTTTGCTCAGTTAATGAATAATAACAGTAGAGGTGAGTTCTTACCATGAGCCAACAATCAACAAGTACAGGCATTTCCTGGGGAAATAAAACTCTAAGTTCCAGAATTAAGGCTCTTTGCAAGCACCACTTTCCAAGTAAACCTACATAAATCTACATTTGCTGAGAGAGTAATGGTTAAATACAGTGAACTTTTCCCTTTCCTAGTTAATGCCAGAATCATAGCCAAAAAA